>CAHIKZ030003462.1:0-92110 GCA_903632075.3 Acanthosepion pharaonis | reverse complement strand
CAGACTTGCCCAAATACAGTAACTGTAGAAGCGTTGGAAGAGGAAAAGTCTGACAAGGCTCCCAAGGACTGGAAGGAGGTCTTGAGGAGAGGACAGAAGGTAGAAACTTCTCTTCCCCAACAGGATGTCCCACAGCAGCAACTGGAGCCAGAACAACAACAGCAAAAACAACAGCACAACACCAACATGAACAAGAACAGCAACAAAAACGACAGCTGCAACAACAACAAAAGCAGCAACAACAAAAAGATGCAACAACAACAAAATTAGCAGCAGCATCAACCAATACAGCTGCAGGATGAGGATATGGAGGTGGAAGAGATGCCACCACCTTGGTCCATGCCTTTGAAAAGGGGGAGTGAGGATGATTAACAGGAGGAACAAAATGTGAAAAAAGAAGGCTAGCCATAGCAGTGAAGAACGAGTCACAAGACAGGCCAAATCACAATCCCCTTCTGCTTCACTAGCCAGAAAATGAAAAGGGGCAAGTGTGGTAGGTGGTATTTAGATGACTATAGGTCCATAAGTCTACTAAACAGAGTTTAGGATTTTGGTCAAGATCCTGACAGAGTGTTTGCAGTCAGTTGAGTATGTTGGGACCCAAGAAGACTTGTGCTGTGAAGGGTTAAACAATTCAGAACAAGCTGCATCTGATCCACACAATCCTAGAGGGTGTGAGTGTGTAAAAGACAACGATCACGCCACACTGATCAGTTTAGATTAGTCCAAGGCATTTGACAGGGTCAGCCATTAGTAACTGGCTGCTATCCTACAGGCTGACAAATTCAAACCTGACTTCTGCAAGTGGATCATCCTCCTGTATCGCTCTCCCAGTGCTGTGGTACAGGTGAACAGAAAGCGGTCATGCATTTTTATACTGTCACGTTTGGTCTGACAAGATTGTCTGCTGTTGCCCTCACTTTATGCCTTGACATTAGAGCCCCTACTTCGCCAACTAAGGGATAAGGCATGCAATCTGGTTCTATGTGGAATCACTGTCCCTGGCAGCAGTTGAGCCAGAATTTCTGCATATGCCAATGATATATTCATTTTAGTGTTGTGCTGCAGTGACACTGAGCTGGCGCAGAAGGTGCTTGAATGGTACAAAAAGGTTACAGGGGCTAAGATTAACCGCAACAAGTCTTCTAGCTTGTGGTTAGGTGTCTGGAAGGAGGTCACGCTTCCGGGGCCCTTTAGTTAAACAGACAGACCCATCTGCATTCTTGGAGTGTGGTTTGGGCCCAGTTTCCAGTTGAAAAAAAATTGGTTTGAAGTACAATCAAAAGGTCAGAGCAGTGGTCTGGAATTAGCTTTAATGGCTGTTGTCCATAAAGGGTAAAGCTGAGTCATGTGCCACTTAAGCCTTTCATCTTATCCTTTATCCATTGGCTGTACTCCTCTCTACAAGGGCTTGTTATCTAACCTCTTGTGGAATAGTCACAAGCATCAGGTCTGCAGAGAGGTCATTGCCCAACGTCCATGTCATGTGGGTGCTGGGACTACCACTCTTTATATGTCATTGGCACACCTCTAGGCCAGATTTCCTATGCTGCATGTTAACAGAGGACTCAATCTTGGAGGAGAGTGCTAGGGACGCCTTCCCTAGCCCTGCCATTACTCCACACATCTTGGCAGCTGACTGCTGTTGTAAGCCCCAGAATCAATCGAGTTTTCTCCAAGAGTGTTGGGCGACCTTATGGGTCATTCCTTGGGCCAGTGACCTCTCATGGCCTTGTAGAGTATTGTATCATAAGTTAGTGGAAGAGGTTGCAAAGGATCTTTTATGTGGCTGGCTTGGCTTGTTGGCAAGAGTTGTGCTCTTTCTGGTCTTGGACACCAGCAGCAGATTATCTCAACAACCCTTACCTGGTAATTGATTCAGAACACTTACCTGGTGATTGATTCAAAACATGCTATCTCTCAATGACATAGCCTTCAGATTTGGATTTGCCCAACTGTCATCGGTGTGACCTTGGTTTAGAGGAAACAGCTTTGCATGCCTTTTACCATTGTCCTCAGGTATGCCCATTCTGGGACTATATCACATAGTTGATGACTCATATCGATCCCAAGCAGCCGATGTTCATTGGTCTCATATATGTGTGTGATAATGTGTTGCCCCTGTTCTCTGGGGTGAAATGGATCGTATTTCTCATGTTGCTTGTTGTGGCAAGAATGGTGGTGTGAAAGTCACATATGGAGGGGACCTTGTGATGCAAATTTTATTTGCATCAGGATCTGGCCAGATTCTTTGAGCATAAGGTAACATCAACAAATACTCAATCACCTCCATACGAGTCTCGCAAAGAGGAAGTACAGCCAAGCAGTAAAGGATGAGGGGCAAGACATAAGTGGCACATGCCTTAGCCCTACCCTTCAAGGACAACTTCCTTCAAAGCTAAGTCCGAACCGATGCTTCGACCTTTATCTGTACTTCTGACTAATTCTTTTCCAGCTGGAGTTCGGGCCTGAAGCACACTCCAAGAATGTGGATAAGTCCATTAGTCCAACCAAAGGGCCCTGGAAGCGTGACTCCCTTCCAGGCGCCTAAGCGCAAGCCGGAAGACTTGTTATGGTTTATCTTGTCCCCTGTCATCTTCTCGTACCATGCAGTGCCTTCTGCACCACCTTAATGTCATGACGGCATGACACAAAAATGCGTATGTCATCAGCGTATGCAGAAACCCTGGCTCAAACTCTACCAGGGAAAACAGTTATTCTGCATAGTACCGTACTGCAAGCCCCGTCCCTCAGCCAGCGAAGGTGAGGCTCCAACGCCAAAGCATAAAGTAAAGGCGACAGCTGACAACCCTGTCGGGCCGACTATGACAGCACAAAAGCACTTGACCGTTTCCCATTCACCTATACCACCTCACTAGGGGAGTGATACAGGAGGCTAATCCATTTGCAGATACTGATGGTTCACCCTGTCAAATGCCTCGGACTGATCCAAATTGATCGTCGTCTCTTACTCCCTCTATGATTGTGCGGATCAGATGCAGGTTGCTTTGAATTGTTCGTCCCCTTACAGCACAAGTCTGCTTGGGTCCCAACAAGCTCATTACAACTGACTGCAAATGCTCCGTCAGGATCTTGGCCAAAATCTTTAACTCTGTGTTTAGCAGAGTTATGGGCCTATAATCATCTAAATCCCTCCAAACACCCTTGCCCTTTTTCAACAGCATGATCACACCCCTGGAAATCTGGTCAGGGATGGACCCCTGCCGGAACCAATTGTTGAACAGCACTCTCAAAATCGGGACAAACATGTGCAACAACCTCAAGTACATTTTGTAGAGCAGACCATCAAGTCCCGGCGACTTGCCTCTGCCGACCAAGTAGATTTCGCCCTCTGTTGATCTCCCTCGCAGCTAGCCGCTTCAGCTGGGGAAAATCAGTCAAATAGCTGCAAAACTTGTTGCCACTAAGACCAGGCTCCTTGGTAAAACAGCTCTTGAAATGCCACTGAAACACCTCGCGCATGTCTTTGGTTGAACTCATCCGGGGTAATGACCTCACAAATGTATCGATCAGAATTTCAACAGATCTCTTCCTTGCCTAATTCTGTGCCCATGTTCACAGCCTCATTAGACATCTTGTTTAATATATGTCTGACTACCTGACCCTGATAGTGCTTTCTAGCCTCTCGCTTCAAGGCCTGCCTTGCTATGGCTATCTCTAGGGAATCCCCTGCAGCCACTGCCCAGGACAGACTATCCTCTAGAGCCTTCACCTTTTTAGCCTTATCTATGGCGAGTTGTTGGTTATATTCAGTGGTGAATGACCTAATCCTATCCTTAAGCCTCTCCCACCACCTACTCCCAATAACTGCCCCCACTAATTTCCGCTGCACTAATCTAATCAGCTGTTGCTGAAAGTCCTGCTTGTCCAGTAAGGACAGATTGAACTTCCAGTGTCCAGCCATTCTAGAACTGTTGCCTAACACCATCCGAGTACAGATGAGTCTATGATTCAAATAGTCTAAATGGTGGAACATGGGACAATCTAGTAAATCTAGGTTGACCCGTCTGATTAACATTCTATCCAGGTAGCTGGCCCATGTCCACATTTCCCGCCCTGGATGATCGACCCGGTATCTATTGACGAGCGCAAACTCTTTGATCAGATCAAACAAGCTATGATCAACTGTTGCCCTCCTACTAACACCCCGCCTCCTGTCTATCTTGAGGTTCAGGATGGCATTCCAGTCCCCCATTAAGACTAAGCACGAAGAATCCACCAGGAATGACCCCAACTGATGGAAAAAGTCGACACACTCACCATGATCATTGGGTGCATAAACTGCAACGATCCAAAATGAACCACTGTTCCCGGCAATAATAAACAAGGAAAAACAAACAGGAAACAAAGGGCAAACAATACAAAAAGACAATCAAAATGACACAGTTAATAACACTCACGTAATCTACAAAGAAACCTTTCCTGACTCGCGTCCAGCAGGCAAACAAAAAAACAAAAAAAAACGGGGTTATAATTTAATACATTGTCCCTTTGTTGAATAAAGTCACATTGGATATTGTGCTGATATTTATTGAGCACAATATCCACACTGGAATCATTAACCAATCAGAACTTACAGAACGGACTTCCCTGGATAACAGAGTAGAATCTCTCAGGCTGTTATATAAACCACCTACCAATTTGCCCAGCAGAATAGAGTCAGTCAGACTTAACTTCAGTTACAGTTGAGTACTGTCTGTTGCTATTACCAAACTCTACAATACTCAATAAATTTCAACTGTCTCTTCCTGATATTAAGCATGTGTACTTTTTGTTGCCATATCTCTAGAACTTTGTAGTTGCTCTCCTGTTCTGTCCATAGTATTCTCAGCATCTTTCTGTAGAACCACATTTCTGTTACTTCAAGTCTCTACATCTGTGAGGAGATTATCCAGCATTCACTGCCATATAAAAGGACTGATAATATATAACAGTTCAGTACTCTTTGTTTCTAACAATATTTTTCTGTCACAAGCAAGCAAGTGTGATTTCAGAATTGTCAAGGCCAAAAAGCAATTAACTGCCTAGTTTTTTTATGACTGAGAGAAGGTATTTATAAATTGAATATTATTAAAGACTATTAAATTTGGACAGTTATTTGGGTTGTAAAATATACATATGTAAAAAAACAATAAAAAAGATAAAATAAACTAATGAAACTTAATTATTAATTATTGTTGTTGAACAGTTTTTTCCAGTGCTTCTATTTTTGCTTTTGTTTTTTAAATAAAATTGGCTTTTTTATAGTGTCCATTTTTACTGTGAGGTCCAACTTTTCACTTATAACTTGTTATAAACAACTTCTACTCATAAGAATTTAAGCAAAGTAAAAAGTATTTGTTCAGATGAATTAGAAATGAGTGAAAAGAAAATATCAGTTTTAGCTTGTCTTCTCTTAGCAATTGTAACTTGCAACTCTACAAGATCAATAAAAATATTTTACAGTAAAAATAATTATTTCATTTTTTCAATAATACTATCATCTCAGACTACTGACAAGTCACATGTTTTTAGCATCTGTCTATATTTCTAAGGTGAGGTATTATGTACATTATTTACATTATTCAGACTATTGTCCCCATCTTTGAGGCCATATTTATTACAATGTTTCGTTTTTGGAATGTCGAACTAAACCCTTTATTTCGCTCACTGGGGTAGACTGTTCTAGTTACACATGCCATGTTTAATGGATGTCAGTTCTCCACTGCTTTAGCCGGGTATTGAACTCACACTGTCACTGGACACCTTCATCCACTGTGCCATGAGTCCTTGAGGACATCTGTGTATGAATTTCTGGGTACTATAACCCTAATGTCTTCAGCAACCATTTTTTACTAGTGCTCATATTGCAATTTTTGTTGTTATTATTGCCTTTCTCTGGAACTCCTTATTACTGGTTCCCATATTGTATTCATTTCTATGCTTGGTCAGCTCAGGAGATTTTTGTGGCCTAGCATATGTGCTGATTCCTTAAGTTTACAAATTTTCCAATGGTGTTCTTTGTCTATGATCTTCACCTGATCCCACAGAGGGCATTGATCTTCTTTCTCTCTCCGTGTTACAGCTTTCTGGTGTTCTTGAAGCCTTATCTTAAGGAGGCAGCCTGTTTCCCCTTTATAATTCTTTCCACAGCTGCACGGAATAGCATACACACAGTCTATAGTTATGTTCTCCTCTATGGGGGCGCTTACTTGGGAGAGATATCTGCAAAGTGACGTCCAGCTTTTGAAGGTTGTCCTGATGTTATATGGACTGCAGATCCTTTGTATTTTCTCTGGTAACCCCTTCACATAAGGCAGGCAGACTGTTTTCTGAGTGTTGTTGTCCTCCTCTTGTACCCACCTATCCCAGTTTTTGGAGGCTGCTGCCATGTACCTAGGGTAGTTGTTACATTTGTAGGGTACTACTTATACTGACCAATTCTTTATCTAATGTCTATGGGTCGCCACTTATGACTTTTGCTCAGTGTTGTAAGCAGTAAGCAGTGAACGATCCCTTTCTTTACACTGTATGGATGGTGCGGGTTGAAATTGAGGTACTGTCCAGTGAATGTTGGTTTACAGTATACGGATGTCTTGAACCCATGCTCTTTTTGAGATATTAGAACATCCAGGAATGGGAGTGTGTTATTACTCTCTTTCTCCATTGTGAACTGTATCGAAGGTTTTATTGAGTTCACATGGTCCAGTAGAACCTGAACATCTTCCTGGTGTGGCCAGAGTATGAAGGTGTCATCTACGTACCTTAACCATATAGTTGGCTTTAGAGATATAGATTCTAATGCCATTTCCTCAAAGTATTCCATGTATATATTTGCCATTGCTGGTGATAATGGCAAGCCCATTGCTAAGCCCTCATCCTGTCGATATATGTGTGATCCCATTCTAAAGTGTGTTGTTTGTGTACAGAAAGTCAACATCTCCATCAGATTATCTATTGGAAAAATGATCTGTTCTCCAATGGTGTAACAAATATGGCAACTACTGAGAACAATAGTCCAAATAATTGTAAATAATGTTTTACATCCAAGCTCACCATCTAATTTCTGGTGGATAGAGGCATCTTTGATTATGTCAGGTGTGTGTTGTCTTATTTTCAACATATGAAGGTGATTTATATTGTATATTCAGTTATATCTACAAGGAAAACAATTGCAGGGTGGCAATGTGAGCCTTTTAATTCTAATTAACCTAGAAAATTAATTGTTTTATCTCTATCTACCTGGAATCAACTTCTTTTTAAAAGAAATTCCTCATAAATTTTAAAAAAACAAAAAATCAAAAAACAAATGATATTTATAGTAAAAATTGATAGAACCCAATTATTAGAAACAATATCAGTCATTTAATTATTAAACAAATAAATTAACAACTATGAACTTATAAACAGTGAAATGGAATGAATTGGTGAAATAGTAAAAGAAATTGTCAATAAACTATCTATATTTTTTCTTTGAACAACATTTGTTGAAAAGAAAAGAAAATAAAATGTATCCTGTAAAGACAAAGAAATGAAAATTTTAAAAATGAAATAATTAAAAAAACAGAATTCTAAGTTTTCTAAACAATACAACTGTTATTGTGAATATAAAATGATTATGAAAAATTCTAAAATAAGAAAATTTGAAAATGAATTTTATCAATTTATGTTTTTATTTATGAGTAATACACCTAAAATTAAATATTAAAATTCAAAACAATTAAAATGAATTTTCCTAATTTCATTTCTAGAATGTGTGAGATTTTTAAATTTATCATATGTCCTTTTTTTAAACATTTTTTGAAAAAAAAAAAGAATTTTAATCATTTTAAGTATCCACTTCCTTTAAGAATTATATTTGTAAAAATAAAATAATTAATTTTCCTTGTTTATCAGAAAGAACAATATAGAGAATAAGTGTAAAATGTTTTTCCTGAACACTAGTGACTTTCAAAATATTTTTGAGTTTAAAAAAATGATTTTTTTTGAAAATATACATATTTTAAAACTGAGATTAAAACTTACTTTGATTTTTTTAATATCTAATTTTAGGTGTATTCTTTGAAACATAATTTTAGAAAACAAACATTTTTTTTTTTCTTGAAAGAGACTTTAATATCTAGAAATATACTGATTTAAAAGTTTGAAATAATTTTAATTATTCTTAATATCTAATTTAGGTGCATTCCCTAATGATAAAAAAAAAACATATCAAAAAAAAATTCCTTTGGGGGAAGTCCATTTGGGTTGTGTTTATAATCAACTTTAAACCATTGATTAGCATAAAACAAATTACTAAAAAAATTCAAAAATCTGAATTTAAAAAATTTAACATTAAGATGAAACTGGCAACTATTTTTTTTTTTACTCGCTATTTTTCTTGTTAATGCAGCTTTTCTGGAAAAAAAGTTTGGGGAACCTTTTTTTTTGAAAACCATTCAAATACAAACGGAATAATGTCATTTTTCATTTTTTGTCTGTTTGAAAACTTCTAGCTGTGAAGGTATCTGGATTTTCCTTTTTTTCTTCATTTCATTTATTGCTTAATATATTTCACATTTATTTCCTAAAACTAGTCAATTAGAATGTTTTTAAGATATTTTTGTTCAATGTTTCTCTCTAAATGGTATAAATGTTGAAAATTTAAATTAAATGGCCAAAAATCTTGCAAAATGTTTAAATTCTGTCAAGTTCAGAAAGTGAAGATTGAGGAGCTCCAACCCAGATGTGGCATTTCAGTTTCATTTAAAATTTTCTGGTTTTGGTCTGATAGAACATGAAATCAAAAAAGTCAATTTTTCTTAATTAAACCGCCCAACTATTTTTTTTGAATATCTTTCATGGCTTGAACTCTGACAAGCAATATGTATTCCATTTTTTTGAACTTGAGTCCATTTTTGATGTTTTCACACACCCAGCCTCATTGATATATAAAGCTCTTGATAATAACATCATGAATGGATCTAAAAACAAATGTCAGCTTTATTATGATGAAATATTACAGGCTTGGATTTGAAGGTATTCCATGGATAAACCAGTCAGGACAATTATTTTGAGCTGTCATGAAATAGAAGGTCATTCCAGATCATCAATATTTTGGTTGGGATCCTTCCATACAAACAACTGGATGTTTCTGCAGATATATTTACTAATGATTTGAAAATGTTCTTAATAAAATCGTTAATGATCTTCCTGAAAAAGGGTTTCCAAGCATTTTGGGAGATGACTGCATTTACTACATTCAGCATAAGACTGACCATTAACAATGACCTTCATCCAATAGGAACTTGTTAATCATTTTAGCTGGGTAGTTTGTGTAGCATTCCTCTATACCAAACCTTTTCAAAAGTCTTTGAGATATCTAAGATGATTGCTTTCATGAAGGATTTACTCAGCACGTCACTGATTCTATGCATAATGACAGAAGACACCAGCAGTGGACCTAGAGGAATGAAATCCATACTGTTTGTTGCCCAGAAGGTTGTTACTGATGAACTAATTGACAAACTTCTTGTAGATAATATCCTCAAAAAGTTTGCTGATGACACTGAGGAAGTTGATGAAGTGCAATTGTGATGAGGATAAGTATTGTAGGCATGAAGCTGACACTTTTCATAGGCCTTGATGTGGCTTCCTCAGTTTTTCAACCAAAACAATTCTTAAGAACAACTACAGGAATTTTATTTCAAGATAGTAAAATATTCAAAAATTTTGCATTCTATGAACTGGAGATCTTCTGAGAGGATGAACCCTGTTAATCTTTTTTCAGAAATTCAATCCATTGCAAAAGATGTAATCTTATCTGATGTAAACAAGATAACCTCAAGGTCATTTATAAGAGAAGACACTAGTGATATATCTCTATTGAGAAAATATTTGCAAAAAGAAAATATATATTATATATATTTATATATATTATTCAACATTTGTTATATGCCTTTTTGTGGTGGATAAAACTTAACATGCTAGGACAAACCCACTTGAAATGTATTGCTGGCCATTTTGTTTTAAAATTTATTGAAATTTTCTGATAGATTTTTATAATATAAAAATGTATTTTTATACTTTTTTTTTATTTTTTGGGAGGGTTCACTATTTAAATATAAAAAAAAAGGTGCTAAAAAAGTACATTTAAAAACAAAAACAGAGAAGAGGTAAATGGAGGTCAAAACCTCCAATTCAAAATCAGAACATTATCATTGATAGATTTTTGGTTAATTTAATACAGACCCTAGTTACTATATTCTCCATAATCAAATAATTTTAAAATTTGAATGACAAAATCAAGTCAATAATTAAGAAAATCAAAATTTATACTGCACAGATGTTTGAGGTTTCCTATAGCACCACTGAACTTAAATAAAGTCAATTTAGGTTTGCTATGGTAAAAATTTTCTATCCCAAGTAAAAATCATCACAAAAATGGCAAAAGTCATTTTGTCACAGCTTATTTTCTCTGAAAAAAAGGATTTTCATACTTTTATAGGGGTAGAATATTGAAAAATGACTGTTTTGTCTTCATCTGAACAAATATCAAGGAAACTTTTGATCTGAACCCCATGAAACTAGGTATTTTCTGAAAGCAAAGGATATATTCTTTCATTTAAAAGTAAAATTGACTGGTGTAAATGACTCAAAATTATTTTTCAGGGGGTAAAATGTGAAAAAATAGTGAAAATTTTGCATTTTTTCTAGTTCTAAACAAAAGTTTTCCCCATTAATGGGAAATTAACCATTTTTTTTTTGAAAATCAGAAAGCCTAAATCATAATCAAACTATTTCTGGCATAAAATTGAGAGTTTTTAAGGAAATCAACATTCCTAGGGGGTCAAAATGCGACAAAGTTCATTGGTAATTTTCAATTATATGACTGCCAGGGGTTAAAAAAATTACACCCGGCCACGGGTGAGGAGTAAAAGGTGAAAGATTTATCTGCAATTCCTGACCTCTAGAAACCAAAAGTTTTTTGGTTTTTTTTCCAAAAATAGCAGCAATAAGGAAAACTAAGCCAGATTGACTTTGACATGTCTAGGTCAAAAGTCAGCCAGCCAGGCAGCAATAAACGTTTAGAACAAGTTGTTGTCAGCTTGTAATAAAACCCACCACTCCCAGATAAGAGCAAAGAGTGAAAAAAAAGGGTCAACATTGGTAGGGCTTGATATAAAGTTCGATTTTTTTTTCAAAGCTGTTTGAACAATGGCTTGATGTGTTTTGTTTTTTGTTTTCACCCGGGTGATGATGACGACAACACTTAGCAGATGATTGTTTTTTTTTTTTTGCCGCATGTCTTTCGTATTTCTCATCACCGGGCTATTTAGCCATTCCTTTTATTCAATGATGTTCATTCCAAATTAAAGAGAAAAGGATGAAGTTTGAATGATATTATTTTGAAGTGAAAATAAATATTTTTTCATAAAAAAAAGGTGATTTTTCTCATAAAATTGGGCATAATTTCTTAATGCTAACCATGACATTTTCCATAGCCAAATCAAAGATTAATTACCAGTGAATAATTCCATATGCAAACAATAACCGTCTGGAACCTATAACGTTGCCTGAAAAGGTCCAGCAGTTTACTGATTGATCAAAAACTTGTTGCGCATAATTGTATTTTTCACGGTCAGTTTCCATTATTTCATCTTGATGTTGTCATTTTCAAACAACCAAGTCATCAAGGATTCAGGAAAACAGTTTGGCACAGCTTTGCTTTAAGAACTTTATATTCTATGTGGTGTTTAAAATGTTACTGACGAATGAGATTTTTTGCCGAGTATTTCGTTTACGCGCCATGTTGGATTTTTCTACGTGACAAAAACAAGGGTTTTAAATAGCTGTGACTGGGACTCATACATGCAATTACAAGAAATCCTTAATAATATTTTAAATTTTGAAATCATATTTATTTTTGGCATATGAAGTTTTTGAAACTGTTTCTAAATTTTTGATTGTCTTTCAATCATTCTGCCTCAGCTGCTATCCTCTTCCACTGTACATATGAGGTACACCACATTATTTGGAAACCACTGTCTTAAGCTATCGCAGTTAGCTTTGGTGCATTGGTAGATTATCATATAAAATGGGACACTGGAGGAAGTCTGTGGTCTAGCATTAATTTTGACTGACCAGTGAGCGGTTTGAGGTGTCCAAAGTAGGAGGTAACACTTCAACAGAACATTGATCAGTACAAGAGGTGAGGAAGTGTTCTAGGAACTTAGCATACTGCCCAGCTATATTAGGAAAACGAGTAAGCATATGCATGATCTGGGTTAGCTCATATGTGATGGTGAAGTCATGTCAGTATTTGCCTTCTTCATAAGTTATGTTTGAGTGTACTAACCATTCATTATGGTGAATATGGAAATCAACACAAATATGAATGGTAGCTGAGGGATAATCAGAAAGGATGTTATCAATCTGCTCAGATATTCTGTCAAACAATACCATCATCCTGTGTACAGTAGTGAAGATGAAGGATATACTATGAATGAGGACAACACAAAAGCACATGTATGCAAATTCAAGGTTCTCAGTTTTGGGGAAAGCACATGATATCAATTTCACAAGTTAACCTGTTTGTAGCATATCTCTTAAGTTGAATTACTTTTTCTGAAATGTTCAAATAATCTTTTGTAATTTCCTTAATTTTGAGAAGCTAACACATAAGCATTGAATATTTTGGTTGTTTCTGTAAAATTACTGTCTTTTTAAAATTTATAGATCATTACATTTCTTATGTGTTCTGTGTAAGTGTCTATCTTGAGGTGGATTAAGTTAGCACTTATATTAGTTGAATTCTACTGCAATGACATAACAGTTAAAACTGTATAAACAAACACATACTAACAAGTACTGTTATCATTTAGATAATATTAGAATAGTGAAAATATCATTCAATGTAACATAAAATGTCAGATATTTTTTATGGTATAACCTCATAGTATACAAACTAAACTATCAGCTTTTATTTTTTAGCACTTATTGTAAATACAGAAAGAGACCACAAAACATGACTTACTCCTCTTGTTAAATAATAGTTTAGTAGACTATTATTTTTAGAGGAAGTGTATCACTGCTCAGACTTCCTGGGATTGACCTTTGAGGTCAGATGTAAGACAAAACAAGTCGATTGTGATTGGCTGAGCCAGTATGAGAATGATAGATAAAAGGATTTCAAGGACTCGAGTTTTAACCATAGACATATTTCCTTTCATGTCTGGAAACATCTCCCCAGTGGAGGAAGAGCAAACCCACTGGATAGGTAAAAATTTATATGTTGACGTTAATAAAATAGCTAAGTTAAAATTCCGTGTTGAAGTTCTTTCCATCTTGAATCAAAACAACTAGCAATCACTGGCTGTGAGAGAATACAACATATAATTAAATTGGTGCAATGACCCAGAAACCCCCCACTCCCACCCCCAGCATGAGAGAGAGAAAACAACAGTTATACACAATTTGGTACAATAACCGGCACCTCCCAGCATGGTAATGTGGTAATGTTCGAAGAAAATGTTCAGAGGAGGATTCAACAAGGGAATATGAAAAAAGTAATCATGACATAAGGACAGAAAAAAAAGAAGCTGTAAGTACTATGTTTTACTGGTTACACACAAACTCACATCTAAATAGCAAACCAAAAATAAGAAGTAATGATGAAAAAAGAACTTAAAAAAAAAAGTCTAAGCGAGCTTTTAGTTGCATGTGCAATAGAAATTTATTTTGAGAAAGAAAGACTAACAGCATTTTGGATGGACCGAAAAAAATGGACAAGTAGGGAAAAGAAAGAAAGCGGGGACTCAGTGAACACACACACTCATGAATATACACTGGTGCGACAATGTCAATTTCGATAAAACATTTTAGTGAGAGACTGATTTTGTTCTTTTACTTTGTCTTTTTACAAACCATGTGTAGAAAATCTATTGTTGATTTTGATTGGCACGCTTTAATGTAGTATGTCTGGCAGTCTGTTTTATTTATTTTGTTTTTGAAAAATCTGGCTACAAAAGTTTTGCTTTTAAAAGAAAATTTTCTGGAGAAGGAAATTTGACCAGCAAATAAATTTTCCTGATGTTGACCTTTGAAGAAGTTTGATGTTGGCCATGTGGAGGCCTGAATTTGTGCATGTGAACATAATGGAAAACTGTTTTGAAAAAGAAATACTGACAGCATTTTGTGATGGGGTATTCCCACTGTGATTTTCTGTGTACTGTTAATGAGTTGAAAATTTTTGTGACTATGATTTCATGTGCATTCAAATATTTTAAGTTTAAAATTATTTTGTTAATTGTAATTAACTGACAAATGATTGTTTTGTTCATTTTTGTAACAATGTGGAATTCTTTTTAATTTATTTAAGAACTGTGTGTGTATGTCCTTTTGCCTTTACTGGTTGAATGGAGTAAATTTTGTAAATAAATTTTTGTGGAAAAATTAAGTTGATTGTTGCAGGAATAAGTAAATTTGGCTTGCATATTTTTGGATATCTGAATGTGCTTGGATTTGTATCCTAGGTGGTGGGGAATTGTCACACCTGGTTATGTAGACAGAAACCAGACAATGCTGGGTAGAGTGGGAGCTGTACGCTATGAAGTATTTGGTATTGAATGAATATATCCCTAAGATACCCCCAGGGTTGAGGAAGGGCTCTGACAACCAGAAAGGAATTGGTCAGGTAGCTTGTGGGATGCCAGGTCATAATAGATGACTAAGGGAAGAAAACCCTTGTAACAACGGTAAAGCCAGTAATGGATTAGTTAGGAGGTGCTGAGAGGATGTGATTGTTTTCCTTGGGGGTGGGGGCAGCCACAAGCAGGAGGATTTGAGATGGTGAAAGTTGAGTTCTGCAATACAGAGTCAGATGGTTATTAATAGTAATTGTAGAAAATTAATGGTGGTAAATTTATGAAGATTTGTTCAAGTAATATGCAAATACAAAAGTAATTGGTTTGACTGGCTCAGTTATGGAATTGGTTGGCGCTATAGTGAGGGGCTTTCGGCATGTATTGTGTGATTTTTGAACCAGTATTTTTTTCTGTGAATTGTATGTACATTTTGTGTAGACTCAAGTGAAGAGGCAGAGAATTTTGTTCTCCCTCAAGAATATTCAATTGCAGAGCTAGTACCTGCTGACCTGGGTTGAGGACACTTTGGAGTGGTCAAAGTTCACTGTTGGCGTAATTTGTATTCAGACTGTCATCTGAGGTTCTGACCTAGGGTCACAGAAGCTAGTAACCAAGAATGAACAAAGGAAAAAAAAATGCTTGCCAGAGGGGTCATGTGACCAGGCTTAATAAAAAAAATGTAAGGAGCACACCTTGCAGACATGAAAGAGTAGTGGGGATTTTAGAGTAATATAGAATATTTTTTAATGATTAAGTAAGGAATGTTAAATAATAGTTTAGCAGACTATTATTTTTTAGAGGAAGTATATTGCTGCTCAGACTTCCTGGGATTGACCTTTGAGGTCAGATGGAAGACAAAACAAGGGAATTGATTTTGATTGGCCAAGTCACTGTGAGAATGATAGATAGAGAAAGGGATTTTAAGGAGTTGAGTTTTAACTGTCAAACAATGTAGATGTGTTTCTTTTTGTGTTTGGAAATGTCTCCCCAGTGGAGGGAGAGCAAGCCCACTGGATAGGTAGAAATGTATACATCAATATTATTTATAGCTAAATTAAAATTTCCTGTGTTGAAGTTCTTTCCATCTTGAATCAAAACAACTCGTGATCACTGGCCATGAGAGAAGATTGCAACTTTATTATAGAATGGAGTTATAGACTACCCCCAGTCAAGGGGATTTCTGATTGACCAGCTTTTGATACCTGCTTACCTTCTAATTTCATCAACAAGATATAAAACCCCCCTCCCAAATTTATTGTTACGTGTTAACAAGCGTTTGAGATATCTTTTTTTCTTTCTTTCCTCTTCCCTTCCTGTTCATTAACCCCAAATCAACATCATAACAGTGGCGACGAGATTCGTTCATCACGCTGAAGTGGAGAATTTTTTTATGCAACTTGCTAGGTGGACTATATAATTTTTTTTTTTTTGCAAAGGAAAAAAACTCCTTGCCATCATTTCTTTCCACTGAAAAAAAAAAAAAAATACACAAGAAAAATAGAAACATCTCAAAATTAAAGTTGAAAAAATTATAGTTTTTATATATTTTTAATTTGAAGAAAATCGAACATTTTTAACAGTTCTTCATGCTTTCCAGTCCACTTTAATCTGCAAAACTAATCATTTCAATTACTTTTCTCTCCTGCTCAAAAAGAAAATAAGAACTTGTGTCTTATTGTTGGATATATACGATGTTTTTTATGGCATAGAACCAGGAGATTTTTTTAGACTGTTTTGAAAACTTGTGTTTTAAATAGTGGCATGTAAAAAGACAGACTATTAGAAGTTCTTGGCTGATAATGGAAGATTTGATTGCATTAAACCGAATAAACCCCTTTTTAAAATTTGGCGTTTGTCTCTAACATCATAACAAAGTCAAAATTTTTCAACTTAGGTGGACTATATAATTTTTTTTTCTCGAACAATACATCGAACTTTGTTCTTCACAACAAAAGATTGTTTGGATATATATACGTTTTTTCTTTTTTTGACTGGAACAACTATTGGAGGATTTGATTGCAAGTTCAGTGCAAAGTCAAATTCAGTAACAAGAGCACACAAAATTGGCTTTATTTGAAATGACACAATTTTATGAAGCAAGAATCCAGTAAATTCGTCATTCATGGCCGAAGGTATTGCTAATTCTATTACTGAGTTCAAATTTAACCCAGAGGAGGGAATAACATTTCTTGCGTATTTCACAAGATTTGAAACAATAATTGAAAAAATATGTGATGGTTGGACTGATGAACAAAAAGTGAGTTTACTTTTACAAAAGTTGGGTACAGATGAAAATAATAAGTATACGAATTTTGTCCTTCCAAGAAAAACTAGTGACATTTCTTTCGAAGAAACTGTTAATACTTTATCTAGTATTTTTAGCGAGCGAATTAGTTTGTTTCATACTCGTTTCTCGTGTTTGAATATGGTAAAGCGTGACGATAAGGATGTTGTTACGTATGCTGGAAATGTTAACAGAATGTGTGAACGTTTTATGTTACATGATCTTTCAATTGATCGATTTAAATGTTTGATATTCGTTCAAGGCTTGACATCTAGCAAAGATAAGGACATAAGGTCCCGAATATTGGCAAAACTCGAACAAGATTCCGAGATAACTTTGCAGAAGGTTACGGAAGAGTGTCAAATAATTGAAAACTTAAAACATGACAATACCCAAATTGAAGAAAAAGACGTATCCCGTGTCCATGCTATTCGACCAAAAAAGGGAATAGTTAATAAAAACGTTAAAAAACCAACGTGCTTTGGATGCGGTGGTGGTCATTTTAAAAGTGAATGTTTTTTTCGCGACAAAAAGTGCTATTTGTGTAGCAATAAAGGCCATATAAGTACTCATTGTAAAAGCAAAAGAAAAAAATTTAAGTCGAAAAAAGGTAATGTGAATATTGTATTGTCACGTCAGGAGATTGAGGAGGGGCAGAAAAGAAAATTCGTACAGGTAAAAATTAATGGAAAAAATGTTAAACTACAGCTAGATACTGGAAGTGATATTTCCATTATTAATACAGCAAAATGGATTAAAATAGGCAGACCTTTGCTTAAAAAAAGACTGAAAAAAGTGGCTCATGGGATTTCTGGAAAAAATTGCATTTTAAAGGTGAATTTTCTTGTAATATTTCATTTGTTGGTAAGACACTAAAGTCTAAAGTGTATGTGCTACAAAATGCTTCAAATTTGTTTGGAACAGATTGGATTATACTGTTTAATTTATGGGAACTCCCTATAAATTCTTTTTGCAATAGAGTTAATGTTTCCTCTCGATGTAAAAATCGGGTTACAGAAAATTTGTTGAAAGATCTGAAAATAAAATTTCCACAGGTATTTTCAGAAGGTCTTGGATGTTGCAAAAAGGCGAAGGCAAAATTTGAAGTGAAGGAAAATGTAAAACCTATTTTCAAGCGAAAAAGAAATGTGCCATTTGGTGTTTTGGAACAGATTGACAAGGAATTGGAACAGCTTGAAAAATTAGGAGTTATTTCACGCATTGAATTTTCAGAGTGGGCCTGCCCTGTTGTATATGTTAAGAAAAAGAATAATAAAATTCTGATGTGTGCCAATTTCTCTACGGGTCTAAATGATTGCTTAAAAGGCCACACATATCCTTTGCCTTCACCAGAAGACATTTTTGCAAGTGGAGGAAAAATATTCTCTAAATTGGATTTATCGGATGCCTATATCCAAGTGAAAGTGGACGAAGAATGTTCTAAATTGTTGACTATCAATACACACAAGGGTTTATACAAATTTAACCATTTGCCATTTGGTTTGAAAGTATCCCCTAGTATTTTTCAGCAAATTATGGACACTGTGCTGGCAGGGTTGGACTTCGCCATTGCATATCTTGATGATATTTTGATAAAAAGTAAAGATCGAAGTGAACATTTGGAACATATTAATAAGGTTTTTGAAAAAATTGAAGAATATGGATTCAAACTTGGAGCTGAAAAATGTGAATTTTTTATGAGTGAAATTAAGTTTTTGGGGCAGATAATAGACTGTGATGGAAGAAGACCAGATCCGGTGAGGCAGAAGCGATCAAAAGCATGCCATCTCCCAAAAATGTAGTAATGCTACAAACATTCTTAGGACTTGCTAACTATTATAGGATATATATTCCTAATTTGTGCAGCCTTATGGCTCCATTAAATAAATTGCTTAAAAAGGGAGCAAAGTGGGAATGGTCAGAAGTGTGTCAGAAGGCGTTTGACAAAATAAAGAATATTTTGACGTCGGAATTATCACTAACACATTATGACCCTAAACAGGAAATTATAGTGGCATCGGATGCAAGCGAGTACAGAATAGGTGCGGTAATTTTGCATAAATTCAGAGACGGCAATACGAAGCCAGTGGCACATGCATCAAGGACATTATTACCCACAGAAAAGAAGTACTCTCAAATTGAGAAAGAAAGCTTAGCTATCATTTATGCTTGTAAAAAATTCCATAAGTATATATATGGAAGAAGGTTTATATTGCAGACCGACCATCGCCCACTGCTTTCGATCTATGGTTCGAAGAAGGGTATACCTACTCATACGGCAAACCGTTTGCAATGATGGGGAACCATTTTGTTGAATTACAATTTCAAAATGTAATTTTTATCATCTAAAAATTTAAGCCATGCTGATAGTTTATCTAGGCTGATCCCAACGTCTTCGGAACCGCTAGAAGATACGGTGATAGCGTCGTTACAAGCAGAAAATGAATTGGTGGAAGTAATGCATAACACAGTAAAAGAATTACCGGTGACATTAGATGAAATAAAATTAAAATCAGAAAATGACATTTTTATTAAAAAAATCAAATCAACTTCAGAAAAGTATAAAACTTCTTCACCAGCATATTCAATATGTGATGAAGTGCTGTTATATGCTGGAAGGGTCGTGATACCAGTTGTACTACAAAAGCGGATTTTGAAGGAATTTCATCAGGGGCATCCTGGTATTGGACGTATGAAAGCTCTGATGAGGAGTTACGTTTATTGGCCAAATATGGACAAAGACATTGAACAGGTAGTTAAAACTTGTAGAGGGTGTCAAATGGCAGCGAAAGCACTGCCAGTAAAAATACACACCATGGCCAAAAACAGATGTTCCATGGACCAGACTCCACATAGATTATGCTGGACCCATGAATGGTAATTTTTACTTGATAGTTGTGGATAGCTATTCCAAGTGGCCTGAGGTTTTTAAGTGCAAAAGACCAACTGCTTCTGTAACAAAAGATTTTCTTACAGAACTGTTTGCACGGTTTGGAGTACCAGAAAAAATTGTCACGGACAATGGAACTCAATTCACAGGAAGGGAATTTAAGGCGTTTTGTAAGACTCTGGGAATTGACCACATCACGACTTCACTGTACCATCCTAGGTCAAATGGACAGGCTGAACAGTTTGTTGATACGTTCAAGAGAGCCCTTAAAAAAACAAATGGTACTAATACAGATGATGGTAATATACAGCAGTTTTTAAGTATATACTGAATAACACCAAATCCAAACGCAATATCAGGGATGTCTCCAGCTGAACTGATGTTTGCTAGGAAAATTAGATCTGTGTTCAATAGGCTGCTGATGGAAAGAAAAAAGAGTTACCAGAACAAAACGCAACAGGAAAATATGAAATATTTCAGGCTGGGAGATAAAGTTTTTTTTAAAAATTACAAAAATGGGAAGGAATTTTGGCAAGATGGAGTGGTAATGCAAAGAATTGGTAAAATGTTGTACATGATAAGAAGTAAAAAATGGATGCACAAAAGACATTTGAACCAATTAAGGAGAAGAAACATTGAAGAAATAAGTAAAGAAAAGGAAGAACCAATGGAGGTATTATATGATTTATTTGATATACCAACTCCACCATTGCCTGAAACAGTTGTCCAAAGAAGGACAAGCAAAAGAAAAGGACAAGGGTGGAAATAGTTTAAGTCCAGATCCCAAAAGGAAAGATATTAATTCCTCCGGAATTAATCTCAAGGGGGAGGTGTTGTGTAGGAAACCTACCACCCCTCTTGAAGATGAACTTGTCTACAAACAAAGACGTTAAATAGTGGCATGTCAAAAGACAGACTAGAGTCGAAGAAGTTCTTGGCTGAGTTAGTTATAGACTACTCAGGCGATTTCTGTACCTACTTACCAACCGAATAAACCCCTTTTATTGTTACGTTGTTATTTGGCTTTGTAACATGGATATAGGAGCATAACTGATTATGTTTAATGGATATAGGAGCATAACTGATTATGTTTAATGATTATTGGAATTAAATATGAAAAAAATTAAAATTAATCAGTTTTAAGATGGGTAATGGAACTGAATTTAAATATAAACTTTGAGATAACAGAGTATTAAATAGATCAATGTACCCTCCTGCTGCAGTCACCAAGTCAAGCAAAAAATAATAATTGCTTCCTTGTTTGAAATAAAAAAAATTATCTCTAAAAATCATCGACATATAGATATTCACCAGCAGCCTTATAAACATTTTTGGGAAGTCTGTTATCAGAAATTAGTCAAGTGGCTCACTGGTTATATGCTCTTCAGAAAAAAGGAGAACCTTACAAAAATAAATTAATGGTCAAATCATGCCAATACATCATTGGTGACAAGCCATTGTGTTGGTTTCCACATGTTTGTATAACTGCATGGTGTACTTTGGGAGAATCAATTAAGGTGGCTTTTATTAATTCCCTTTGTCTACAAGAGACAGGAAGTTTGTCAATGCTGCCAAACAAGCATTAGAGTTGAGAAAACGAAAATATATTTGAGACATCGATGGAACCAACAGCTAAAATAAAGTACATTTTATTAAAATCTTAATGTACTCTAATCGTCTTTATTATTTTAAAACTGTGATTATGTAACAAAAGAGAAAATCACCTACCTCGAAAAAGAGTTTGTGTTTTGTGTACGGTCTGCCAAAGGAAAATTAAAGAAAATTGTTAGCAAAAAAAAGTTTCTACTTTAAGTATCAGAGAAACTATGCTAATGGTCTTTCCTTCGCACAGTGAATAAAGACCATTGTTTTTTGCTTATCAGGGACACAATGATTTTTGAGCTTGGTGAGTGAAAGTTTGTTTCTGCTGTTGTGAGGGGAAGGTTGGATTTCTGAGCCTGTTTTCATTACTACATTGCCTGCTGGACTGTTTACACCAGATTTGCGATTGAACTTAATGTTGGCACATGGATTATTTTGTTTCTACTGACCCCATTGGTTGATATCCAAACAAGCTATTTCAGCATTTACTTTATCTCTAACAAGATGACAGAAAAAGCATTTGACATAAAATTGATCACCAAATTCACTGGTGATAAAACTGGACAGCCTGTAGTTGAGTGGATTGAGAATGTGAAACTGGTTTGCAAATTATGTGAGATCATGAAGATCAAACAAATTCTTCCACTGTATTTGAAAGTTGGGACCATTGCCATGTATAGGCAGCTGAACAAAAAACTGACATTGAGCAAATAAAGTGTGCTTTACTAACCGCATTTGGAACCAACCGGTTTGTGGCCTATGACCAATTTCAGATGTGGCACCTTTTCCCTGGCGAGAAAGTAGACGTATTTTTGTCGAAACTAAAGAAGCTTGCCATACCGATCATGCCACTACCTGAAGAATGGATGACCTGTGCCTTTGTGTCTGGATTGACTAGCCACGTTAAGCAGATACTCCAAGCATCATCCAGAATGAAAAACATAACACTCAACCAGTTACTGACCAGACCCTGCACTATCATGATTGACGAAAAGGAAGTTGAAGAGCCAGTTGCCACAGCTATTCAACCAACTGAAGTCAAAGATGTCCCAACCCCAGCTACCCGTTGCCATGGCAATGTCACCTGCTATCAATGCCCTGGGCCAAATCATTTTGCTAAACACTGCCGTTATCAACGCAAAGAGATGCACAGTGGGTTGGTGTGAAAGGCACATCCTGATCTATGATATGTAAATGTCAGAAATTAAGCCACATTGAATCTAAATGTTCAGGAAATGGAATGGGAGATGCAACATCAGCGCTGATCTCTTCCCCAGACATAGCATGAAAGAGGCTCTCACTGTGATTAAGGCACACATTAATGGAATAACACGTACTTCTTTAGCAGATTCCAGCTCTGCTCTCAGTCACTTATGAATGGATCAATCTGTCAACAGTGGAGAAGACCAAAGATGGATGTACTAACAGCTAATGGAAAGGCTCTCAGGAGCCGAGGAGTCGGAAGCATGAGACTCAGTGTCTACAACAGTTACCCTGTCATTGTTAATGTCTTGCTTGGTGACAGCACATTATTGGGGTTGGACCTACTCCTTGGGATGGATATTAAGGAGCTGGGCAGAATACACATCACAGAGTTGGGTGAAGTTCAGTTTTCTATTCCACACATTTGTGCTGCCTTGTGGATTGATGGGCCCAACTTTACTACATAATTCAACCAAAGCATGAAGGCATGGACAGCACTGTGAAAACAGTCAGAAAATAACCCACCAGAGAAGCTCCAGAATCAATTGTCAAAGTACTTGGTGCCCAGACATGTCAGGAAAGAATACTAGCATGAATTTCAGGTGTGGTTGGATAATGGATGGCTGGCTCTGTATCACTAGTAACAGCTTGGTCCTCCAAGTGGCATCATCCTGCTAATGGCTGTGGTACAGTGAAACAAAGGAAAGTTGTGCCCCATACTAGATTATCAGGAGCTGAACGAATATACATGGCTCATTCTGATGTTTGTGCACAAAAATTGAGAGAATGGCGAAGAAAGAGATCTAATGTATCTGTGATTAATCTTCGAAAGGCCTACTTGCATGTACTTGTGCACCGGTCATTGTGGCCATTTCCGACTGTGATTTTTAAGGGGTAGAGATACTGCCGAACACAAATGTGGTGCTGGCCATCATGAAAGCAATCATGGATGCTGTGCTATCTAAGGATAAAACAATTCTCCAAGCAATATCAGCTTACAGTGACAACATCTACACGAACAAAACCATAGACTGGAGGATGGTTCTCATGTGCTTGGCTTGCAGGTCTGTGGTGGGGAGCATAATATGCTTTACTGGAAACATGGAAGTGAGCTCCCAGAGATTGCTGGACACATTACATGATGCAGTATGTTCTCATTATATGGGAAACTGGTAGGACATTTTCCTGTTGGTGGTTGGATCCGCATTGTGACTGCCTTTATCAAACACTGGGTGATTGCTGTCACTTCCAGCTGGATTGACAAACAACTGATGCTCCCTTTAGAAACATGATAATGGAAGTCATTACCAGGGTACATCAATATGATCGTGCATCTGGTAAATGATGCATTGATGGATGTGAATTTGAAATCTGGGTTGACAAGAGCTCACTTGCCACAGGAGTGACTCTTCAGCTCAATGGAACCATCCTAGAAGACGTATGTTGGCTGCATCCAAAAAAAGATATGCAACATATCAACCTACCGAAATTGCATACCATCATTAAAGGGGTAACTGTGGCCCTTCCATGGAATACAACAGTGTTTCATTTGTTCACAGATTCTATGTGTGTGCATAAGTGGATAGCAGACACTCTTATGGGAAAGGCCAGGATACATACAAAGGCTGCAAGCAAAATGCTCATTTGAAGGCAGCTACGAAAGTTGGTAAATAAATACAACATATCAGTGGATATACAACTGGTCAAATTGAACCAGAATAAGGTGGATAGTCAAACAAGGATCCACCAGAGATGGCTCCATGCTATTAAGAAAGAGGTAGAGCTGGTGGGATATGTCTGTGCAACATTAGCGAGCGACTATAACTCAGATCTCCTAAAATCTGTGCATTGTCAAAGTGAACATCCTGGCATAAATCAGTCCCTGTATTTTGTGAGGCAGATTGATCCCTCCATATCCAAAGCTGCCATCAGAGCGGTGGTCAGAGAAAGCAAGGAGTGTCAGTCCATCAACCCACCAGCTGTGCAATAACCAAAAGGACAACTTGATGTGAGCAAAGTGTGGCACCATTTTGGAATGGACATCATTGACAGGATTCTTCAAGTGTGATTGACCACTTGAGGGCATTATTCTTTGAATGTGGACCTCTGACGGAACTCCTCACTGACAACACCACTGCATTTCACAGTGGACTCTTTAAAGATTTTTTTGATTCATGGGGAGACAACCTCTGATTTCATTACACATACGTCCCATCAGGAAATGGCATAATCAAGCAATATCATCGCAGCGTCAAGAGAATTGCTGCCAGAAAGCAGTGTTCTATAATGGAAACATTATACTGACACAATGTCACCCCTAAAGATGATGTGTCACCCTCAACTGTGCTAGCCAACATGATTTGCCAGTACAAAATCCAGCTAAAAGGTATTGACACGATGCACTCAACAAATAAAAGAACAAACAGCATACAACCTGGGCAATCATGTGTGGGTAAAAACCCCACACAACCAGTGTACAACTTGGTACCAGGTGGGGCATATCTCTGGAATCAGCAGGTCGTGCACTGGGTGATGGAATGCCAAGACTTGCATCCCTGTGTAGGTTCGGATACTTCAGCAGGTGACACTAGCAGTGAGTGCTCTGGAAGTGAAAGGATAATCACCATTGGAGGTAGGGCCAGTACCTCTTCAGATGGTGAAGACTCTGTGCATGAGGTTGTTAGGCCAGAGAACTCCTCAGGAGACAAGTCTTCTGAACATACCATTCAATCCCCTCCAGTAATCATCCCACTCAAGAGTTAAAGAGGCCTGCCCCTGGGTGTCACCTATCTCGAAAGAGAGTTTGTGTTTTGTGTGTGGTCTGCCAAAGGAAAATTAAAGAAAATTGTTACTTTAAGATTCAGAGAAATATGCTAATGTTCTTTCCTCCCTGTCTGGCATGGCCAATCAGAAAAATTGCTTGGTGAATAATGGCCATTGATTTTGCTTAAAGAGGACAGAATGATTTTTGAGCTTGGTGAGTGAAAGTGTATTTCTGCTGTTGCAAAGGGAATGTTGGATTTCTGACCCTGTTTTCATTACTACGTTGCCTGCTGGAATGTTTACAACAGATTTGTGATTGAATTTAGTGTTGGCACACAGATTTTTTTTTGTTTCTAAGCTCATGCTTGTAACATTTCAGTTTTGTCAGAATTTCTACAAAGTGACTGGAACCATCCCATCTATTACCTACAGTATGATATTAAGTTGCCATGATAAAGATCATTCAATTTAAAAAATTACATATGCCATATTAAACTATCACCTTTCTGTAAAATAAAGAAATTTTATAAAAATATATATTCTTACAGCACTGTCAATGGAAGAATACACCTGGATTTATTGATTTGTCATGTATTTTAGGTAAGCCAGTTTATTGAACATGTATGTAAGCCTGTTAATGTTAAAGTCATCTCAAACCTGAGATTTGGTAAGGAAATGAAGGCAGCTTTTTCTCAGAACAATGAGTTGGATAAAAAGAATGTTAAATACAATGAAATTATTCATGTTGAAAGCTTATAACATTCAATAAAGACCAGAGACAATTTACTATTGCAATAAAATTTGATACAAACTTTTTCAGAAGCTTTTTAAATGTCCAATTCTGGGGAAAAAAAGAATAGATACAGAATAAAAAGGTAAGTTTTGTTCTTAGATTTCAAAGTGAAAAACAAAAAAGTAAAAATTTGAATGTTTAACTTCTTAGACAAACCAGAGACATTTGAAAATAATAGCAAATAATTCCTAATTGCCAGTTAATATTTTAAGAATTTAGATGGAAACATAAAAAATATGTTCAGCTTCAAAAAATGGAAAAATAGGAATGAAAAATAATCAAATTAAGTATTTCTTTAAAAAAATCAATGATTAAAATCTGGAAAATAAACTGAAATAAAATTTGATTATATGTGATGGCGAAGAGAGTTTGGGAAACATACACACAAACGTATATTTTTTTAAATTGAAATTGGAGTGAATCTGAGTAGCGAAATTAGATCAGAGTAATTTTGTTTACTGATGGGAAATCTGATCTAGCCCATTTGGAATTGAGTCATTAAAAAGACAATAGAAAATGGTCAAAATAATTTTTATCGATTAAAATTTGAAATAGAGCTTACTAAGCTATGAGGAACTTTGAAATTCACATGATTTTGGGTTGAAAGGAGCACCCATGATAATCATGTGGGGCCAAGGGTCAATTATGACCAGCCACATTTATCTATATAAACATGTAGTTATGCTGAAAAAGAGCCAGACGGGAGAAACTGCGATTGGTCGGCACGTTGACACCGCTGCGTGCCGTCACATCTATTATGGGTCGCGGTGCTACAGAAATCTTTTCAAGAGAGCAGTTGGCTTGTCTGCCATAGAGTGCATTCAAGCTGCATGTAGAGAGATTGGAGATTGAAAGTGACATCAGAGATTGGAACCAAACACCTGCTAACATACTTTGTTGATCTAAGTACACAGAAGCAAATTACTCCTCCAACAATCTAAGACTGTTACTGCTACTGTTATTACTACCACTGGAAACAGAAACGTCGAACAAGCTACAATAATCAAAAGGTTGTTTTTGGACTCATCTGTCCATGCACAGAAATCTTTATCTTTCCATTGCAAGTGTCATATATCGTTCTGAGATGATTTAACAACAAGTTAATCACAACCCACTCTTTCTGTGTCCAGAATCCAGTGTATGAGTTTTTACGTCAATTACTTTCCTTTTCTGTAACCCGTTTCTTTTCTCTACTATTCTTTTCTGCTATATAAAAGGCATTAACAATTCAATCATTGAATAGTTGTTTGTCCGGCTTTCTGCAGATGTTAAGTTTTTTTTTGCTGCATTCTAAATTTCTTAGCGCAGACACTCCAGCCATGTCTACATCTTCAGTTGACCATGAATAAATGTACATCACTTCTGCTTTCTGGATCAAACCAAACACAACATGGGCAGGAATCAGGATAAACCAGTGGACCGGTCGAATGATCTATGGAGACTCAAGGGACCTACGGCCATTCCCTTAAGTTTGGTTAAGACTGAGTAGACACCTCAGCCCAGAGAGTAAGATGTCGGAGGTTGAGGGGCTGAGGCGAAAGTGTTAGAATATAAATAATATATAAATATAACGTGCAGGTCTGCTTGTTTCCTAGCTTGTGCACAGATCACTACGCACAAAAGAAATATTTCTGGGCTTTCCTACTCAGTAGCCTTGATGGTTCCCAGAATGATGGGTGTTGGATTTACTTTGGGGTTAGGGATCGTTTTCTCTCCTGCTAGATCATTCCCTAAAATCATTCCTATCCCTCTCATGGGTAGGTGCTGTACTATCTCAAATTCTACAGGTCCACTGACTAATACTGTAGAAAGGTTGACTCACTGGAGAGGAACACTGTTATAACTTCCACCCACACAGTGGCAGAGTTACACCCTCGTGGTATATAATCTTTTAAGATTAGGGATTGAGTGGCTCCAGTGTCTCTAAGGACAAATATTTCACAAATATCTCCTTTCCAGGATCTCCTACTGGAGATATGTATCCATCTGACATGAATGGTCTATATTCCTCTCTTATGGTTTCTCCGTGGGGTCTGAAGCTATTCTTTAGGAAACTTTTATCTGATGACACTAAGCCTTCAGGTTTTCTGTCATTTATACCCTTAGTTTCCCTCTTCTTTTGGGTCCAACAGTCTACCATTAGGTGTCCTAACTTGTGACAGTAATAACAAGTAGGCATCTTATTTCTTTCCCCATCTGATGACTGGTGTCTATGTGGTGAACCATGGGTCTTTGGTGGGTTGGATACTTTTGTGGAAGAAACACTTAGTTGTCTGAAATGATCTTGTTTTGGGCTGCCCCTGAAGCTGAACTTATTTTTTGGTGAAGGATCGTGCATTGATTGACTTGCATGTCTGAGCCCTGTTTGCCATCCTTATGGGTCAGCATATATTCGGCTGACAACATAGCCATTTTTTATATCCGTTATTGACGGATCTTTCTTCCAGGTATGTTTTAACATCATCTGGAACACAGCACTTGAATACTTCTACCAGCACTGTTTTAGTTTGTTGTAACTAGCTTCCACACCTTTAAAGGAATTCCACTTACAAAAGCATTGTTCTTTCTCCTGAAAGAATACTATATAAGTGTCTCCATTAGATTAGAATACGCTTCAGGCACTAATTCATATACTTTTAAGATAGCTTCCTTTACTATTTCATAATCTGTACTATCTTCAATAGATAAAGCGGCATAAAATTCTTGAGGTTTGCTCTTTAAGGCTGTCTGGAGTCTCAAATTGGTGAAGGTATCTGTCAACATCCTTCTCATTGAATGGTGGCACTAACTGTACTTGCCTCACCAAATCAAATCCATGTTGTCTATGTGCTCTTCTGTTTTCTATTTCTTGGATTTGAGTTTCTTGGGCTATCCTGGCTATTTCAACTTTGGCATTGATTTTAGCCATTTCTATTTTTTTGCCTAGCTTTGATTCTGGCCTTCTTTCACTTGGCTTTGTGAGAACTCAGGTGTTTCTGTTGAGAATTGTGATAACACATTGTTATCAAACACATCATTGTTGACCATGTACTCCGCAATAATTCTTGCTATTTGTGTCTTCTATATATGACCTCCTAATTTCTATGCCTAATTTATCCCCAACTGCTATTATATCATCTTTTCTTAGTTTCCATAACCCTTCTGCAGAACGAGATGCTGCAAATTCTACATCCACCATTTCTGTCTGCCAACCACTTGTGCTTGCAATTCCGCTTGAGTGAGTGACTGATCAAATTGGTGTAAAAGGAAAGAAATGTCCCAGACATGTGCACCAACTGTTACGACCCTCCCTCATCCTCTAACTGGATCAATAGCGGAGGATTGCAATCTGTATTATTATTTTTATTACATATGCAATTATTTCAACAACTTTCCTTCCCCAAGGGTCTCTTTCCGATTGATCAGACACAGTCGAGTGGGCGGGAATTGCTTAAAGAATGCACGTTGCAGGTGACAAATAACAGAAACACAAATGCAGAATTAACAATTAAATAAATTTATTACAATCAGAAAACAACAAGAAAGATATGGTGAAAACAAAAACAATAAGTCAAAAAGAAATGTTGTGGGACGTAAGAACAGGAGGTGATGATGTATCCTCTCAGAAAAGTAACTAGTTGATTAATAGACGATCTTAGGTCAGGCCTGCATGCAAATCTACAACATGACAAAATGCATTGAGCAAAGTATAAACATGTAAGAGAAACAATGACTTATTGTTATCAAAGTTTGTTTTCTTTTTATCTACTTCAACCTAATGTCTCTTATGTGTTTTGTCTTTTATTTTCTCCTCTTTTTTTATATTTCTTTCTTTTTCTTTTCATACAAGTGTCCCTTTTTGAGGTCTTTTCTCTCTTTCCCTTTTTCATTTTTTTTTGATGACTTTTTTTCATTCTTTTTCTCATTTCTGGTCTAGGGACTTGAGTGAAGAATCAATCGAAGCTGGCGTTTCGTGTTTCTCAGTTCTCTTCAAGTTTTGACACAACTCCTCTCTTCTTGTGCTGAAGTTTATTTTCTTTCCTGAGTAAACCTCATTAAAGCTGTTTTGAGATTCAAAATCACATTAGATTTCTCTTCCTTGAATACATGAATTTGTAGTGAGTTATAGCATGTATCACAAACTGTCGGTTATACTTGAATGCCAAAGTGAGACTGACTCCTTTCTGCTGTTCTTTGTTCTTTCCTTTTTTTGTGTGTGTCTGTTTCATCACGTGGTCCTTTATCTCAGAGTATGAACCTCTTTCCTGTGTGGACGAAAAGAGGTCACTGACCCTTTCTCTCACATTTCTCTTTTCAACATCTGGACTTCATCCAGTTAAATCATGTACGATCTGATTAAGAGAGAAATAAAAATGTACAGTCTTTCTTTGCTCACACACATGTCAGTTTGGTTAAAATCTGTCAACATTCAATTTTACTTTATCCATCTTTATTTTTTTCTATCGTTACTTTTTCTGAGAGTACAGACCTTTTATTTAGAATGCTTCTAAAATATAAGTATGGATACAGATTTTAGGAGGGGCTTAGATGAGGATCTATAACAATGTCTATAACAATAAGTAAAAAACTTTCTTTAAAAGACTATTAGAATATTTGTACTTGAGTATATAACATAGATAAATTCTTCTTGAATATTTACATTTTCTTCAAAATTTAAAATGATATTTATAACTGAGAAGTTGGAATTAAAAGTTGTATATATGAAATAGAAACATTGCATATTATGTCTAATTAAATAATTGAAATTGTTTGAAGTTTATATAATAAGCTTTTAACATGAACCTATCACTGTGGTAAGTGCAAAATTAAAAGACTTCACAGAACATTCTCTAAAGATGTTTGTGCAATTATTGGATTGGAACAAAAATTCACAGCTTTTACTAAAGGATACCTAAAATAATGAATCGAAATTATGGTTAGAATACATAAGAGATACTTTATACAATTCAGATTTATGCAGTTTTTTTAATCTGCACAGCCTACAAAAATGACAATGACATTAATATTATTTGACAGTAAACTTTTTAACAAGAATCAGCTGTTCTTTAGACACAAAAAAATTCAAATTTACATTAAGCTTTATTGTAATATATGCAGTAATATATCTCCTCTTAAGCTTATGACTTTGATGTTATATTCAAACACTTATGAGAGTGAGCTAAACGGTTCTCAGCTTGATCAACTTATCAAAAGCATTATTCTGATGTGTGATCATTGAAAATATTGATTTGGAAAAGTGAGTCAGGTTGAGAATATTTTCAGCAGCAACTTCATAATTATATAATAGAAAAATTGTCACATTCTATTAAGTAAAATGTGAAATCTTAGGCATCTTAAAAGAATCTCAGCTAATGTTACTAAAATATAAATTAAACATTAAAATTAAAAGAAAAAATTTCAGTGAAATGAATAAAGAGCAAAAACGACTGCATACTGTAGATATTTAAATTCATTCTTTCTTGAAATCAAGTTTTTAATCATGTACTGATATCAAGAATTTCATTAACAATTCATTTTTCTTTATGAATTCTCTTTCTATAAATGCATGAGTGTGTAACAAATGAAGATACTTCTATGACTCTTTAAATAGTCATATGTAAGTACATATAGATATAAATATTTATTAACACTTTGATGTTTCTTAAAATAACATGAAATTGAGTAGTTTAAATATTTTGGAAGTTAAAATGTAATCATAATTTGAAGGATATTTTGCTGAACAATATTTTTAGTTCATAACTGTAGTAATATATTTGTAATATTTCTGTAGTAATCCATTTCAAATTCCTCACTGCCATATCTTTGTCCTTGCAACTGGCTCAGTCAAGCATATTCCTCACTATCCATAATCCTTTTCAATATTTATTGCACAAAGTACAAATGTGGCACAAGGCCAAAAATTGGGAATGGAGACGGCTGGTCTTTATCTGTCTTATAGTTAAATTTAGCTAGCCACAATCACTGACCCAAACATACTACAATAACTCTTGCACCAAAACAACACATTCTTACCATTCTTACTCCATCCACCATAAAACCTCAGAAACTCTATGAAGTTTTAACTAGTCCCCATATGTACAGTTTGTCTGTGGTGGGAGGAAATAAAATAACAACTTTAAAAAATTTATAACCCCAATGAATATTTACAATGGAAAACAAAATTTATTTACAAGAAAAGAAACAAAAATAGTCTTAGTAATAAAAAAACCATCATATTCCTAAATGTCACCTAATGGGGGAGGGAGGGGAAGTAAATTAAAGAAAGTGGGGGCAAAAATAAAAGTGGCCAATGAGCATACATCCCCTAGATAAGTTCACTTTGACAGAGAAAACTAAAAAACAAAAACAAGCCTAAACTACCCTATTTTGGGCAAGGTTGCCAATGTTCACTCCAGCAATTCCCAGTATTCTTAATCTCGCCAGCATCAAAATGCCACCCTAAGTCAGCACCTTTTACTCAGCACAAACACAAGACTCACTCACCCTAGTCAACAGTGGTACAATACTACTATAAACAAGACTGGCCTTGAGGACAAAGACCTTTCTGCGCAGTATGCGAAACATGATGTTTTCAGCAAACTTGAACAACAGGCCTATGACCCTGCAGTGGAAGAAGGCATGACTGAGGGTCTACACTGCTCCAGCACAGTGAACGCAGTTTGGAGATTTTTCCAAACCTGCCAGGTTCTTGCTGACCCAGAAGGTCTTTCAAATCAGCAGCCAGGTGAGTGATGCCTCACTGTTAATGAGGCATTTTAATCTGGGCACCCAAGACCATATGGAGCAAACCTTCTGTTTTGTAAAATTGAGCTTGCTTATCAAATCATCCTGATATAATGCCTTATGGGACAATGCTTGGACATCAGAGAGGCTATCTGTTGCCTGTAATAGGAATTTGAGAGCACTTTGACACACGATAGGAGCACTCACATCAGGGTGACCTACAGGCATCTTCTCACATGAGTGCACACTTCTTGGGGATGGGAAGTTCTTATAGATGTAATTCTCATCCAATTGCAAACACATTCGATCTAGGAATGAGATGCGAAGCATATGTTGACAAATCCCAACACAAGGCATACCCAGATCACCTTCAGAAGGGTGGAAGTAACAAATCTTCCAACATACCTTGGGAACCTTGCAAGGAGAACAAGAGACTTATTAAACCCAATAGAGTGGCAGACAACAGTGGAAGTACAGAGAGTCAATAAAGGACAAATGGGTAGATACTTGCACCCTCCGCTTTAAGGAAAGATTCCTTTAGGACCACAGACAAACTGTGATGCTGGCCTTCTCCTGCACATCCAACCAATTCATTTCCAAGAGGAGATCAGGACCGGACCAGACACAGAGTATCTTGACCAGTCCATCCATCCAGAGGGAAGCTCCAGGAAGAGAAACTCCCTTCCAAGCACCCAACCGCAAACCAACAGATTTATCATGGTTAATCTTGGCCCCTATCAATGTCTCATGCCCACTGATTTTTTTACTGACTTCATCAATTTCAGCTCTGCCCAACACAAGAATGGATACATCGTCAGTATAGCACCAAGTAGGGAAATTCCATGGAAGACCGGATTCATCTTCAACTTGCGAAGGAAGGGTTTCAACACAAGAACATGCGGCAAAAGTTGACAACCTTAACAAATGGAACAAGATGATATGAAAGGTACTGATCTTAACTCCATTAACTTCTACCAGTGCATCAGGGTACGCTGACAGAAGTCAGATCCAGGTGTGAGAGTACAGCCCAAAAACTGGCATCGGAAACGACAGCCTCCAGAAATCAATAGTCAACCCTATTGAATGCCTTGGACTGATCTAAATTGGTCAGCACAGTGTCACTGTTGACTTGCTTGATGATCAAATATAGCAAATGAAGCTTGTCCTAAATAGTCCTGCCCTTCACAGCACAAACAGCTAGCTACAATCTTGGCTAAATTCTTCAACTCTGTGTTTAATATCACCAAAGGCTGATAATTATCTATCGCATCTGCACTATTTTTGTTCTTGCAAAGCAACTTGATTACACCCCTGGTGAAACATTGAGGTATAGACCCCTGCTTCATCCAGCTGTTGTAAATTAGTGCCAGCAAGAGGATAAAGATAGCCTCAAGTACATTTCGTAAGGAAGACCATCTAATCCCAAAGTTTTGTCTCAACTGACCCACTCCAGTGCTTTCCAGATCTCAAACTCTGTGATGGGACACTTGCACCCAGCCACTTCAGTCGCCTCAAGGCAGGGAAAGTTGGCCAAATAGGCATTAAACTGAGCAGGGCTCAGACTGGGCTCCCTGGTAAACAGCTCCAGAAAGTAGTCTCAAAAAGCCTAACATATGCCCATGTCTGTAGACATAGTCTGCTTGTCCAGCAATGTGATGCTCGCGATATGTTGACTGGATGTATTTCGAGCTTTCTCAGCATGCAATTTAGTATGCTGAGAAAACAATTTATTGGCCTTGCTTGTTGCCTTGGAAGATATTCTTTTTAACTTAGTCCTAACTACTAGAGCTTGATCCTTCTTGATAAACAAGGAGGCCAGCTCCACCCTGGCTAAGACTACATCTGCGCTATCACGGGATTTAATCACCCAATCAACTTTCTCTTCACATGCCTTTTGCACTGATAATTCTGCTAGATTGAGTCAACGACTAATCAGCAGCAAAAAACCTAAGTTTGGATTTTAAATTATCCCACCGCATATTCTCAAGCAGAGACTTCGTCAATTCCTGCTGTAGCAGTAGTAGCATCTGGTCCTAGAAATCTTGCTCACCAAATAATGATTCCTTCAATTTCCAGTAACCAGCCATCCTAACCTTAAGCTTATCTAAGTTTACATGAACCCAAATGAGCCTATGATCCATGTAAAATATCAGATGGAAACTTGGACAACTCTCTTAACTAGCACTCGGTTGATGTAGCTAGAACTCACCACCAGAGCCATTCCATCTTTTCTTTCTCCACAACTGCACAAGCAGCAGGCAAAGGCTTTAAGGGGAATGTGGGCTGTAAGCTAGACCCAACTGGGGGTTTAACCACTTTGGTCCCACATGCTGGCATGCCCATCACAAGTGAGGTGCAATTTACAGATGTGGTCAGTGGGGGATTTTGGTCAATAAGGGCCTTCCAGGGTCCTTCATCTCTGGGCAGGAAGAGGAGAAGGGACCTGACTCTTCACACTTCTGCAACCAGTGACTATGACTGGCAATTTCAGGCCACCTACGTCCAGACAGATGGAGATGAAGGCTTTCCAGTCCAATATCATCTTGAAATTCCATCATCCAGTCCAGCTATCACAGGAGGCATCCAGTAACTGGCTGTACTGTGAAAGGAAAACAGCAAGATACTCCCCAATAACTGAGGGGGACCTCAAATATCACTACAAGTCCTATGCCTGCCTTCATAATAGGTTCTTAGAATTAGATCTTTTGTAATAAGCTCTCAACTAGCAGCTTTTACATACTCTTCCGGCATGGGTAGTAATATATCCCAAATAAAAAAGCCTGAACCCTTGACTATTCTCTATGGTTTAACCTCTGGAGACTCCAGTGATTTCATCACTGTGTCTTTTGTGGAGCAACAGATTTTGCACAACCACTTGTCCACCACAAAGACTGACACTTCTTTTTTCAGGTTTTTTTAGTTCTTGGTCGTGGTGGTTGGGGGGGGGGTCTTCCAAGAGTCTACCTTCTATTACAAGATGAACATCACTCTTGGCTCACTCCAAAAACTCTGCAACATTGATAATGCATTTGATGGGGTGGGGTGGGTGATGCTTTCAACAACAGGGCAATTCCTCAGCCTCAGCACTGTCATTCTTTTTGTCCGAATTTTGGCCATTATTGGTCTCCATAGAATCTTCACTTCCATTTTACCCATTATTGGCCACTATAGTTTTTTTCTGTGTTCACATTTTGGCCATTATTGACCTCCATGGAATTACTTTTTTTGGATCCCTTTAAATTTGGGTATTCCACAGGATTGTTTTAGTCCGGCGGATCAGTTTTACTGGACGATCTGAATAAGTGTTTTCAGACAGACCAACCAACTTTTGTTGGCCATATTGTTTTTTTAAGGCTAGCAGGATGTGTATTTTATTCTTGTGATAAATTATATAGAAGCAAAGGAAGAAGTTGGGGAGGGGAGAAAAAGCTAACAGGAAATATAAAATTTGATAATAATTAATAGAAAATTAACAATGCAAAATCCAAAAGAGATTATAAAGAAACAAAAAAATACATCAAAAGAAATAAAATGATGTCAAATAAAAACTTTGACAAAAGAAAAATAAAGTTCGCTGACAGATGAAAATAAAAAAATATAAAATTTGCCCAAATGACAAAGAAAAAAAGAAGGGAAAGAGTTTAAACTACAAAAAATTAAATTTTAAGAAATAAAAATAAAGAAAAACAATAGTCTGGTGAAACTAGTAGTTAATCAAAATAAAATAAATGTCAGTTGAAAGCTGAGGATGGAAAACTGAAAAAATTAAACAACTGACAAGAAAAGAAATTTAAAACATTAAACAACAAAAAACAATTTCTGTTAAAAAACGTTCTTCGAAGGTTCCTTCAAATAGGGGAGATAATAAAAAATTAAAATAAATTAAACAAAAGAACAACAGAAAACAAAACAGTTGTCTGGTAAGACTTATGTTAGACCATGAAAAAATTATAAATGGTGGTCAAAGCCGAAGTGAAAACTGAAATAAAAGACTGAAAAAGAGAGAAAATCAAAAGTTTGTTTCAAAGAAAAAGAATCCATAATCCTTCTTTCCCCAAAGACAAAATCTGCCGGCTTTTATGTGTGCCTCAATCAATTATGCAGATTTTTTCATGCCCACCTACAGGCATTTAATTTGTCCTAATGTACTAATTAATTTACATGACTGTGTATGGCACATGTGATTTTGTGCCTCTTTCATTGGGGAAATAGGCCATGTCTATGATAACATAAACTAAAAATTGTTGAAGAAATAATCAGCTGAAACACTAAGAATAACTGTAAAGGAAAAAAACATTCAAGCTAAATTAATCAGAGGAATTTCAGAAACAAACTTCATCATTTATGTACAAAGGTAAATGAAAGATAATCCATTTATAAAGCTTCAGTTTGGTATCCATAATTTTTAAAATGTTTTTATGCTTAAGATTTATAGGTTAAATTCAATGTTTAGAATGAGTGATAAGTACCTCTAAGATGAACCTTCTGTCTTCATCGTACAATGATGGAACATTTCAGTTATGCGATAGTTCAATGGACAAAGGCACAAAATGTCTGAAAAACAATATTAAAAAAATGTTAAAAATTCTTTATTTCAAACATTCTATATAATGTAAACATTCATGAAATAAATTTTAACATTTTTAAATCATACTGATTGGTTATCAGATATTAAAAAATAAATATACCTGTTATATACTTCATTATTAAGATGATTTATTTAAAATTATTAAATGCTTGTGTGGTGGAGATATACTAATTAACTATTTTGTTGGGTCATAAATGTTACAAATGTGAAGGTGAATTAGCTAGTTCTGCACACATTTTAAAATTCTTCGTTCAACAACATTGGTGAAACATAAATAGGATACAAACAACAAATCTCAGATAACAACAATAAGAATATTTTTATAACATAAAACACAAAAAATGTGTTGGTTGAATTTTAGTGAATGAGAGTTTGGTTGGTGGATTTTAAATTTGCTTTTTAAACTCTTATAATGTTCAGTGTCACATGAATTGAATGTTTTGTCTTATATAATATGTGAAATTTCGATAGAATTTGTTATTAGATAAATTTGTTTAAATCAAATTTTAAACATTTTGTAAAACAGTTTCTGAAATGAAATTTGTAATGTAAGAGTTTAATAACAAAAGTTGCCTGCCTTTGACTATATGCTTGTGTGTCAAAGATCACATAAAAAATCTCACAAGAATTCTGAAAAGTAGTTTGTTCTTCAGTTGAGAATTAAACTTGATGAACAATAAATTCCAGTATAAGAATGTTCTGTAGATTCAGTCATAAATCAATACTGAGATGTTTTCAGTAAGTGACAAATAAATCTAGACAAATTTGATGAGTGAGTGATTGAGTTGAATGTTTTAACTTGAATTACAATGAAGTTGTTTTTGTGTTGAAGAAATTGAAATTCTAACTTTGCACTTCAATGATACAAGCATCGTAGACTAGTTTGGCAATTGCTAGTTTTGCGAAATTGCTCGTGCATTGAATTTGTTTTCTAGTCAAGTGATAGGTTCACGAACATGTTTAGCAATTTTGGTGGTCAACTCACTTTAAACACTACTGCATGGGCGTTGTTGCCATTTTTCATATATATTGACCAATTGGCAATAGTATTTACAAAAAAACAATTTGGAACCACTTTGTGTTTAGGATGTACAAAATTTATCAACAGCAAGAGTAAATACACAGTAAATCTACTCGACTATTTATTATCCAACGAAATTCACTAAATCAGAATAGTATGATAATTAGATACTGGAAATCTCTATCTATAAAAGGCAGGATGTGTGTGTGTGTGTGTGTGTGTGTAACAAATGCACGGCCGCAATTTTCAACGGATTTGCACCAAAATTTACATGCACAAAGTTAGTGGAAAGGCCAAGACCGACTTTGCATTTCCCAACTCCCATCGATAGTGGAAATAATCGATTTTTTCATACTTCTATGGCAGTTTTCATGTAGTTTGCAGCCATTTTCTACTGGCCAGAGTGAGAGCCTATAGCTGGCTACCACGAATAGGCAGGAAGATTCTATTGGCCAGTGTGAGAGCCAACAGCCGACTGACACGAATGTTAACTAGCATGCTAGCATGCAAAAAAAAAAAAATAAATCGATAGCTGCATTTGTCACACGTGGGAAAAATTGAAATCTGCATGGCACTTTACTCCAATTGGCTCATTCGCTTGATAAAAACTCAACGTTGATTCTGATTCCTCAGAACTGGGTTGGGTGTGAAAAAGTATTTGTTGTTAACATTCTTTTTTCATTCGGTTTTTCCAGTTACGAGTCCTTTTTTAAAGCTGATCGTATTGTGTTCATTTTATTTAGTTCTTTTTTCCTAACAGATTTAGAGCTTAGAAAAAATTCGCAGTGTGAGATAGGCAAGAAGTAAGGCATGTAGCAACATCAGCACGGCAAAGGGCACTCCTTTAAAGGCAAGGAAGGGCAAAAATATTTTAAGTCAAGTGATAGCGATTGCTGTATGAGTCGTACGATTTTTGAATCAAGCACGGCAACGCCGGGCCATGCTGCTAGTTGGTGTAAACTCTATACTTGAATATTTTATGTTAAGGTAAATATTAACTTTTTGTACAATTTATTTATATAATCAACATTTTTTTTTTTTTGTAAAAAAAAATTGAATGATTAAAAAAGCAAGACCATGACAGTACATCTGATATTGTGACATCAAAACATTATTGCTACAAAAAATTTATATCTTGGGAATTATAAAAAAATGTTCTTAGAAATTAAAGGAGAATTAATTTACTGCTTTAACTCCATAAGGTTTTTATTACCCTTGAACCTTAAATGAAATTTCGTAATTATAATCCTTAAAGTAGGTATCCCAACCAACACTCATCTTACAGCCGATGAAATTCTTAATACTAAAATGCATATTCAACTCGCCGTGTTATTTCATTCAATATCTCCATAAAAACATAATGCATACCAAATAAAAGCTTATTTCATAAACTTTGTTTCTATCTTATTTATTTTTACAGTGTGTGAGGAACGTTGCAGTTTAAAAATAGAGACGTTTTGCTGATTTCGCAAAATTTTAGCCATTCTTTTCATTGACGGCAATTTAGATTTCCTCACATTGTGTAACTTGCGCACTCCGTTTATTACAATTTTGGTAACTCATTATTAGTTAGTTCGAAAGTTAACATTCTAAGCTTCATTTTCATATATTTTCTATTTTTTAATTTTAATAAGAAGTTTGTAAACAATTCAAATGAAAATTTTGAGCGTAAAATTCAAATGCTTCTTGTAAAAGTAAAAACACGGAAAATATATCAATAAAACGCTTATTTAATAATCTACGAAACTAAATCAAAATCAAATATGAAACAATAACACCATTTTGCGCGTGTGCGATTATGTGTAACCATGTGCAACTCGTTCGGCCAGCATTTCAACTCCACGCGAGACTTAATACACAGCGTCAACACTGACACAAAAGAATCGACCAGCATGTTTTCTTTGGACGAAATTTTCAAGGAAATTGATAAGAATTTGTTTTAAATATTAATTTTCTATGATATGTAAAATGTAAATGGGATTTAAAAACCGTTTACGTCATAAAAAATATGATACAAAAATCGATTTACTTTACGCTCAGATTCAAATCACTAAAAAAAAAAAAAAAGAAAACGTAGGAATTATTGATCGAAAAATGTTCATATTCAAAGAATGAAATAAAAAAAAATATTCTACAAAAAAATTCTAGAATGTCTTTTCTGTTTTTGCAGTATTCTCACAATAATTATCAGCATTTCAGTTCAAGTAACATTTTGTTTAAAAAGTTACCCCTTCAAACAATTTTCTTATTTTTTTAAATTATCTAATGAATGGATTTTAGTTATGATTTATTGCTATCTAGATACAAATTTATGATTTAATATTCATTTTCCTAATTTATTATTATTTCTTAGTAATATTTATTTCATACGGATTATGATTGTTTATTTTATTCTAAAATATTTTAAATGTGTCAGTTTTAAGGACCATTGTGGAAATAGGTTTGTTGAGAAAATATTTTAGTGCTTCCTTATTTGTTACTCAGGTGTATGGATGACTCTAAATTTATATTTATCCCTGATTGTATTTAGTGCAATTTTTTTACGAACTGCAAATAAACTCAAATTCAGTAAGAAAACGTAGACAATAATTTGTAGATGACTACTAAGTGTTAAGCTTATCTCTCTCTCTCTCTACAGTCCAGAAATTGTACATGTTGAGTCAGGACTGTACTTGTTCAGGATCTGCTCCATATACATTCTAATCTGTTGATTTTAGGTCATTTTAACCATGATAAATGGAAAGAGCACCCCCAGAAATGGCTAGATATGAAATTTGGTGTTTCTAGTGTAAGAAGTATTTATTTTATGACACAATTCAAGCAAGTCTAAAATCGGCCTTTCAAATACCTTGTGACAAAGGGTTAAAAAGCAATTTTTTTCAATTTTGAAGTGGAATAATCCAGAATATATCCATTCTATCATTCCCCCCAAAATTAGGAATGTTACTGGTATAATCATAATGTGATATTTGAAAGTTGGGATAAATGTGGGTTTTATTTCCAGTTTTATGAAATGTCAGGTTATGAGTTGTTTGCACGTCGTTGCAGAAGTTTTGATTTATAAAATTTGCATATTCAGACTGAATTTATTTAAGAAATATGCAGTGATACTATCTGTAATTTTATTATTAATTTCTTTGTTATGTACCTAACAAGCTAGTATAATTTTAACTGTTGTTCTTAATTGCTTTTTAAAATATAGGAGTCTAAATATGGTATTTTGTCCTAATTCATAATAGACAAAAAATGGCTAAATCGAGCATGTCGCGGTCGCCGATTATCCGCTCCTTACAAAGCCGACCTTGACCTTCACAACTCTCGATCTCGCAGATCTAGGTCAAGCAACAGGCCAGAAACCGGACGGCTAGTCCAATATCGTTGATGTCAAACCATACCTAGTACGCATCTGACTATGCTGAGCCATTCTAAACATCGGCAACCATAGACTATAATTTATTATCTACGGCCTTCTACTCCTCTAGCCAGGGAGTACTTGAACAAATCTTTGCAAATATCCTTAGACACTTTTTTCGCCAAACTAGGCAGCTCGGCCCGAGGCCTGGATCAAAGTGTGTACACTACCTTTGTGAACTTCCGGTGCTTTTTGTCGAGAGTGTTACTCTTGGCGCGATCCCGTCTCCACGGTCGATCCGCCCTGGAAGGTGTAACACCTCTCTGACCTACCTACCCTGGTGATACACTCTGGCGCGATCCCGTTTCATGGTTGATCCACCCTGTGAGTTGTATCACTGGTCTGCCTTGGCCCTGTTTAGGACTCCGTCTTCGCCTGGTGATACACTTTGGCGCGATCCGTTCAGCGGTCGATCCGCCCGTGAAGTAGCATCACTGGTCTGCCTTGGCCCTGTTTAGGGACTCCATCTTCGCCTGGTGATACACTTTGGCGCGATCCCGTTCAGCGGTCGATCCGCCCGTGAAGTAGCATCACTGGTCTGCCTTGGCCCTGTTTAGGGACTCCATCTTCGCCTGGTGATACACTTTGGCGCGATCCCGTTCCCCCGCAGTCGATCCGCCCTGTGAAGTAGCATCACTAGTCTGCCTTGGCCCTGTTTAGGGACTCCGTCTTAGCATTTCGGCCCGAACCAACTCGTTCGCCGACCAATCCTAAACTACCGGGCCAGACCAGCTACTTTCGACCAGACCAGCTACGCTCACCTACCAATCCCTAAACTACCAGGCCAGACCAACTACATTCGACCGGACCAGCTACATTCTACCCGAACCAACTACGTTCGCCTGCAAACCTAAACTACGGGCCAGACCAACTACGGACCAGACCAGCTACAATCGACCGAACCAGCTACGTTAAAAGATTAACCAGTTTCGGACCACACCGATGTAAAAATGTGAATAAAAACGACACTTTTGTTCATAACAAAAACCTTTGCCTTTGTCCCGTCATTGTCTTGGCTGTTCACATTTATCGTATACTTAAAAACCTTGCGGGGGCGACATCCTACTCGGCCCCGCAACAAGCACATGCGTAAAAATAAAAATAAATCTGCCAAAATTAAACGGTTTGAGATATTTTGATGAAATAAAAACTGCTAAGTTTCTTTAATCATGTAGATTAAGAAGATGCAATCAGATAACACCTAGTACCTGTTTGAAATTTTAATTTGTGATACCTACTTAAAGCATTCTCCTCTACCCACTGACTGCTAAGAATAACTGTAAAGTGAATGAATTCAGTAAATCAAAGGTGAAACTCATGAAGCAAATTTAAAATATTACAACAACAAATAAAATGAATAATTTTCTTTTTGAGATAATAGTGTTTTCAGTATTTAAATGTAACTTACATGAAGTGAAAAGTTTTATATACTTTAAATCAATTGAATAAATAAATTTAACCTGTACTTATAACATTCTTAATATATTTAATTGAACCTTCATAATAACACTTTGTATTTGTTTTCATTTATCCAATTATATTCAGACAATATGTTTGTAACCATCACAAGTTTACTAGTCTTAAAATAATCAAACACTTTGCTTCCTATAGCTAAGGAAAATTTGACATTTGCAAAGATGAACATTATTATAAAGGTAAGAAAAAATTGATATTTTCATATTGAAATGAATTGATATGAATATGAACAATGAAATAAAAAATGAATAGTTAATTCAGTAGTTATTAATATAAATCTCAAATGATAAAAGATGTTTGAGAGCAGGTATATGTGTCTATTTTCAGGTCAATGATTGGTATTTATAGCTAACATGAGAGTCATCTTCTCACATCACAGCTAGGACTTAATTAGTTCCCACTTACAATGTTTCTTTCAATCACAGGTCAGCATTAATGTGAGGAAATAGAATTTCATAGGTTTCACATGATGTAGATAGTTAAATGGATTTCACAGAGAATGCAAATAAATCCAGTAACAACCATTTAACAATTATTATACAACAGTAGTGTTCTATGTCATACTTAAAATTAAATTCTATGCTATTAAAAAATTAAATGAGCTTGATGACTTTAATTAGAATAAAAATGGCACAATCCACAGAAGTATATTTTAAATTATTAGTACAAAGTACAACTAAATAAAATTCATATAGAAATATTTAGAGGTCAAGTGATTTGTAAAGACTTAATAACGTATGTTTCTAAAATGGAAAGAGTTTATGTAAAGGATTACATTTTTCAGTAGTAAGACTCTGGTGAACAGACAAGAGAATTCCTATAAACAGATTGCTCCTAACAGTAAGTGAAAAAGTTCATTGGTTTTGTTGCAAAATGGTATTAGAAGTTAGCTGTGAATGTAGAGACACCTCAAATGTAAATGTAAGCTTACTTGGAATAGGCATCCACTCATACCAGCCAGTTGCATCCCATAAGATTTATAACATGATCCATAATTCATAACATGCACTTTGCTCCAGATGGTAGATTTTGCAAACACTGGTCTTTACTTTCAAATCTGTCTTAGTTGCTGCAGCCATAGCATTTGATCCTGAAGACTAACGATAATAATGATTTTAATTGTTAGAATAGGTAACTGTGTCCAATGTTTTTAAAGGCTGGAACTCTGCTGAACACCATTTTAGTTATCCTCTCTTCGTACAAAGTAGAACTTGAATGAAAACTGGATTTTTCTGGCAGGAACTAACAACTGATTGTGTGAATTACAAAGATAATATCCATATCTTCCTCCATTTCCTCCTCATTGAACTGAATGTTATTCTCAATAAAAAGTCTGTTGAGAGCCTGAGCATTGTTAAATTCCAGAATAATCATACTTGTTTAACATCAATTTCCTGAAAATATTCAGGGGCTGATTTAATTCCAAATGGTATGTATGGATGTATAGTAATTGGCTAGAGTGTTGGCCTTCTCTTATTTGGGAAGCCATACATTATTGAAGTGCCAAAAGAGTTGAAATGTGTCAATTACCAAAATCTTGATTACAACATCATATGCTTCATTCACAAATGAATGAAATATGCCAGAGTTTGTAGAGAATGAACCAAGACTCAAGCTGAAAGTTTTTTGTTTTTTTTTTTCAACTTTGAATAGCTTGGAAAATTTCTAACAAGTTGTTTACAGGTTATTTACAGTGTATCCATTGATGTGATGATTTGAGTAAGTTGGCCCATTAAAGATAGCATTGCTTGAAGTAGCCTGTAACAAACTTAGTTTATTATTATCTCAGTAGATTTAGCATTGGCATTCTTGGCGAGAAAATACTGTGTCTTCAGCAGTGGATTTCCATTTGCTAAATTGTACTGGTCCTTCTCTGTTTGTCCAACTTGATCTGTTTCTACTGGCTTCAATGTTGATTTCAAAGTTAACCTTATGTTTATTGAAATGAGCATCATAACTGCTTCGATTGTAGGAGAAAAACCTTGATGATATTTATCCTTACATAGGTGAATTTTGCTGTTGCTTCTGCTTAGATATATACATTGTTTGAAGATGTCCAATATTCTTACAGAAACAGCAGAAAACATTGATTAGGTTTTGCTAGTTCACTTAGGTGGTATTACTATTTTCTTCTAAAGATTCCTGAGGACTGGTTCACTGAATGTCTACTTTGTTACCTCAATTATATATCTGAAAGTGAGCTTGTTCTTGAAATTGAACAGGGCCTCTAGCGTGCTTCCATTATCAACAAAATAAATAAATCTAGTTGTGGCCTCATGTATTGGTTCTTTGATTAACTAGAAGTCACATGTCACTGCATCCTAATTCTGGTTTCTAATGCCTTCTATTTGAGTTACATTAATCTGTTATTAACACCTTGCTATCTGCTATTATCGGCTGGTTGATGCCTTTGGGATAGGTCTGTTAAACTAACAAGTTACTGAGCATTTTGTAGATTGGTTTGTCTGCTTGTCATGTAAATAAATTTGCAGTGAATCTTGTTAGATAATCTATTCTTAGCTTTGAAATAATATCAAATGGTTGTAAATTGTAGAATATCTGCTGTAACCCTTTTCTATAATGTACTAAACCACTTGTTCCTAATAGGTGGTTTATTGTTGCGGCATCACCATTTGTTCTTGATGTTGCTTGTTGAGTAGTTGAATCACTTGCGATGGATTACTCATGTTGAATTCAGGTCCACTCTTATTTAACAGTTTTATTTAATTCTTGTTTTTCTTCTCCAGTAATAATTTGAATTTAGGAAAATCAGTTTGTTCCAAAATAATTTCAACGGTACAATCTGAAAAATGTAATGAAATTTAACAAAAAGGAAGAGGATCAATGTAAACTGGCAAAGAAATTGTTCTAAGAGAAAAAAATAGCAGGAAATGAATTGATGTTCTTTTGGGCCATTCCAGTGGGACTTGAGAGACCACATCCACTGGAAGCAGAATTCAATACTTCACCCATAAAATAAGGTGATAGAAAATTTTGCCCAGAAAGTGAAACCACATGCATGATGAATATTAATGGTGTGTCATATAAATTCTACAAAAGAAGAGTCACAAATCTACAACTCTTTTAGAACTTTCTGTGTCATGTGCACATCAAGAAATTCGTTACAGAGGATTGGGTCCTAGTAGATAGCATTAAACATGAAGTTATAAGAAACATAAGTGGTTAAAGTTAATCAACCACCTTGAAAATACTTATATCAGTAAAGTACATACTGATAGAAAAAGCAATGGAGTTTTTTGGATTCCAAACTATATCAATGTACTTGTATGTGTGTATATATATATATATATATATATATATATATATATATATATATATATATATATATAAAATTGTTTCTTTCTATGTTTGCCTGATAACATAACTGTCTGGGTTTCAATTCTTGGTAGTGGATTCACACTGCTGATGAGTCCCAAATATAGGACGAAACAGCAGTCCAGTGCTTTCTGCATTCTGTTGAGGTTTCTTCTAGACTCGATGAATTACTTAGTTATAATTATCTCAAATACTTACAAAATATTTTAGCCAATTGCAACAAGATTGTTTATCAATTTCTCTATTATTGTTTTTGTATTGGTAATGGAGAAGATAATTTGCATTGTGGAGGATAATATAGTAAATAAAAAAATAATTTAGTTGGGCAATAATGAGAAAATACTTATAATCCATGAAGGAAGAGCCTTAATCATTGCTACTTCCTACCTCTTATTAATTGCCATTGCTAGAAAGGCATGATGAAAACTAAAAAATGACTAACACTCCATTGACTATGTGACCTGATTGCAAAAGATAAATAAGCATAAAAAGATAATCAACATCATGGCTTGCAAGTATTCTCAGAAAAGTTACACATGCAAACATGACCAGTTACTAGAGTCCTTGGAGAGACTACACAAAGATGTTGCAAAACTGTCAATAAAATTTTGACAGTTCAAGTCAATTTTGTCAAAGAAAGAAACATTCTGGGAGTTATTTTCACACAAGAAAAATTATAAATTATTGACAGTTTTTACAACCAGCTCAAATTGCATTAACTTTCCAGTGTTTGGATCTTGTAATCTGGTCAAATGATTGTAAAAATTACATTAAATTAATGGTTATTTCTGAGGAAAATATTGACTTGATACAGCATTATAAACTGGAAAACTTTGAAGGTCTGAGTTACAGATCGAGCTTGGTTCAAACTTTTCCTGATAATTTTTTTTTCTTAATTAGTTTAATTCTGCATTTTCCATTTGATTACAACCACATCTATCTTCTTTTTCATCAGTTCTAGTGCTGGCTTTAAATATTTCCTTTTCTTAACTCTGCTGGCAATTTGCTGTTATATTTCCTATGTTATCTTTATTCCACTGGAATAAAGCCTGAAATCTGTTCTTGATTTCTGTCTAAAATTGGTGATGTTCTCTCTGCCTTTGTTTGGGTATGTTTCCTTTCTGTGAAACATTTTGCTTCTTAAAATTTTAAAGTTAAATTTGACACAACAAGCAACCATTTATGATAGTTACATCTTTAAACAGTTTGGCTTTGCCAGCAATTATCAAGTTAATTTAATTTTTTGTTTCTCTATTTAGGCTTTTACAGGTTCATTTATAGTCTACTTGTTATTCTCCAGTATCATTTACTTTTAGCTGGAAAAGGTTCTCTCCTGTGAGTTTCCTTAATATCTACCACAAGCCAAGAAATTAATTAGTCCTGGTCTTAGTCTGCTCTGAACATTATTATTTGAAGAGAATATTACAATCCAGTTGTATGCATAAATTCAAATAGTAACCAACTTACCTGACATTAATAAAAATAAATAACTTCTAATTCTAAGACAAACATGCTTAGCAATTCATTTTATAGGCAGGAGAGTTAACAATTATATCTGTCTCAAGTTACTCGTAAAATTGAATAAAAGTAAACAATAAATATAAATGACAGACTCACTTTAAACATAAAATAAAAAAAATAAAAGTTATAAATAAGCGAAATCTTAATAATAAAAGGAAAAAATAAGTTAATAATAAGTATTCAATATTCTACTAAAACTTTAAAAACATCTACAAGTTTTGATGACAGCTAAAAATGTTTTATCACAAAGTAAAATATTAAAGGAGTAGAATGTTCTCATTTCACTGTCCATGTCTAGGGATATCTTGTCTGCCCTACATGCAAGCCACCAATCTGCCACTAGCATTTATCACTGGTGACCTGTTATTGGACTGCCAGCATGTTCCTCTCGGCAATGTTACCACTGGTGGATATAATTGAAAACAAAAACCATGAAAGCACTTTCTATTGATCTAAAATCCAAAGACCAAATTAACAAGAAAAAAGAGAGTAAGTTATACATAAATATTTAGAAAAGTAGTTTTTGTTAGCTTTTCCAATAGATAAAAAAAATATTTTAAAATTATTTTAACCTAAGTAAATAAAAGTTATTTCCTGATTAATATAAAAGATATTGTATGTGCTATGATATGTTTTAATACTTATACCATGCTCAATCAAAATTGTTGGTATCACTTTTGTGCTACTGATATTTCCATTATAGTCTTATTAATGTTATGTCATGCTAGTAAACAGAGGGAAGAGTGAATGGGTAGAATTACATGGATAATCAACTTGGTAACTTTAAACAGTGATAAACATGTGTTAAGTTTCTTTGTATATCATTTTATTGGCAAATAACAGTTTGTAGATTAAGGTGTTTTTCATAAAATAACTATATAAATTTTCCCATAATCTTTAATGCTCACCATGGCATGTAGCTTAAACATTTTAAAGGTACAAATATTGCCAGTATTCAGACATTAAATTTTTCCATTGTCTAATCCCTTACTAAAATCGGAGACTTCCCTACTAGTTTCCCTAGCAAAACTGAGCAACAGGCTTCACTACTTGATTTATTTCTTACCTCCTCTCCTCACTCTTGAGCTTTGCAACACAGCCCTCTTGGTAACACAAACCACTCAGTGGTATTTATTGATATTTCATCTATTAAATAAGAACCCCCTATTCATAAGTCCTCTTTCCGTTAACCAGCATGCTGATTGGGACTTGATCCTTGATTTTCTCCATGATACCCCTTGTACTAATATCTTTAACCTTCCAATTGAGAATTACACTATGGAGATTTCTTCTTGGGTTAAAGCCAGTATGGACACGTTCTTCTCAGAAACATCAGGTGAAATCTCTGTTCTTTCACACCAGCATTCTCAGCTGCTATAGCACAGAGGAACCATTATTTTCAGTTATACCAGTGTGACAGCCCACATCACAATAGGCACCTATTTGTTGATGCTTGTAATAAATGTAAAAAAGTCCTCAGAGGAGCTAAATCCCAGTTTCCTGAGAGAATGAGGCACTGCATAGCATCTAACAACTTTGGCTCATGTGATTACTGGCAGCTCTGTAATAGGGTATTAAATAAGTGTAAGGTCTCTATTCCTCCCCTCTCCAATCAATTTGAGATGTTAATATCCTCTGTCGATAAAGCTGAATGCTTTGCCCGAAAATTCTCCTTAAACTCTACTCTTGACTCATTTGGAGTATCCCTGCCTAGCTACTCACTTAGAATGGAGTCTCTGTTGAGTGATATGCATATAACCCTTTCTATAGTTTCTGCTATCATCTCTAACCTAGATCCCTATAAAACATGTGGATTCAATAATATCCTTGTTATAGTCATAGAAGTGTGCTCCTGAACTGGCTCCTGTTCTCTCTAAACTATGCCTTGCTAACTCCTGCTTTCTTGCCTGCTGGAAGTCATCATCTGTTTCAGGTTTTAAGATCTTTGGTGAAATTTCTGACCCTTCCAATTGTTAGCCTTCTACCTCTTTTTGGGAACTCCTAGAGGCCCTAATCAATTCTGAATTGGTTCGTCATCTCTCATCACAGGGCCTTTTCCCCGACAAACAGTATGGCTTTTGTTTCTCCAAATCAACTGCTGATGTACTGCAGAAATCATTCCTACTCTAGATAAAAACGGTGAAGTCCAAGCTGTAGCATTGCACATCTTGAAAGCCTTTAACAAGGTTTATCATACAAGTCTTCTCTACAAGTTGAAAAGGTACAGTGTCTTCAGGCACATTTTTGAACTGATCCAGTGTATCAAATTGTGAAATGAAGGTTATCCTGAACAGCCACTCATCTAGGTCCTTTCGTACTAATGCCAGCATCCCCCAGAGTGCCAACCTGTTATAGTGAAACACACCTATTCTATTGTTAATAGACTCTCCCACCTATAATAAGTAGGAGTATCAGCAGTGGTCAGTCGCTCAGTGAGTTGGTCAGTGAATCAATGTCGGACGACCGTTAGTCGGATACTAGAAGTATCAGCGACCACCACTAGATTTCTCTGCGTCATTAACTATTATATCAAGTTCCTAATGTTTTGTATGTCGAACCTATTTTAGGACTGACAGTGAAATACAAGCCTCCACTGTGAAACTACTCTACAACAACTTGGCGACGATGGATTCAAACTCATATGGAGGAAGAAAAACTTTTCTTACTCTGCAACACAACCTTGGTCCTACTCTGTTTTTAATTTTCATTAATGACCTTCCCAATGACATCAACTCTGAACTTGGTATCTACACTGATGACACAACCATTTACTCCTGCTTTGATAGTAAGGCTAATCAGTCCAACAAAGTCAAAATGGTAGCCGATGTCCAAAACGACCACAAGTCCACATTAACTAGGGCAAAAGATTATTTATTTTAATACCTCCAAAACTAAACTGCTCTGTTTTAATCATATTGGAGAACCTATTTTTGCCTTCCATCAACATGGCTGATGCTAACTTCCAGGAAAGTGACTTGTTGTGCCTTCTTGGATTAATGTTCTCAGTTAACCTGAAGTGGAAAGATTATATCGTATCCATTGTTAGGTCAGCTGCTAAGAAAGACAACTTTTCCCTCCAGAATATATCTTACATACTTGTAACATTCATCCATACTTAGAATATTGTTGCCACATATGGTCCAGTGCGCCTGCTATTTATCTTGAGCTCCTTGATAAGATCCAAAGAAGAAATAAAGCAATATTATTGGTCCTGATGTGGTAGCTCAGCTTCACTCACTTTCCCACCACCATAAGGTTGCTTCCCTGTGCTTTTTCTATAAATATTTTCATGGTAATTCTTCCAATGAGCTCTTCACTATGCCACCTAAACTTTTTAAATTTAAGTGTAGTATTAAACTGGTGTTGAGATCTTATCAATTTACTGTTGAGCTGGCTAGATGTAACCATAAATTCTATGTTAATAGTTTCTTTTCTCACACTTATTGCTTGTGGAATTACCTTCTGGTTCCATGCTTTCCAGTCAACTTTAATCTGCAAAACTTTACATGCAATGCAAATTTCTATCTACTGTCCCCTCTGATTACTCTTTCCTCTTCACACTCATTATTAATGTTTCTGTTCCTAATTCTTCCACACCCTGTAACCCCTTGTGTCTTAGTGGCTTTACTGCCTCACATGTGGTGATACCAATTAAAAAATAAAAAAAAAATATTATAAATAATGATAATTATGATGAAATAACAAAATACAAAGAATCAAATTGTCTTCATAATTTGTAAGTTATATTTTATTGGAAACTATACTGTATAAAATATAAAATTTCCTTTAAAGTTTTAGTTCTATAGAAAAACAATATCATACCTATATTATTACATATGTTAAAATATATTTTATTAATTAAAGATTTAATTTGAAAATTTCTTGTACATTTTTTTTCTGAAAAGGATTTATCTTCAGTGTATTCCATACTTATATCTAAATTTTAAATAAGTCATGTAAGCAATCTGATTCAATGTTCAGAAGTTAAAATGAAGTGTCATTTACAAGTCCATAGCTGATATTTCAAGAGCTGCTAGTCGTGCAATTTAGTCTTAACAAAATTATGAAATACCCTTTAAACAAATGCTAGATTAGTTTATATGAGGACAAAATATTGCTTTTAATTTTTCAATAAGCTTAGTTTATTTTGAAGAATCTAGCAAAACAGTTGATGCTTTAAACAGGGGTTGTTTTGAAAAGCAGAAATAAGCATTTAAAAAGTTATGAAATTAAAATTTCCTAATAAAATTAAATGATGTTCAAATATTTCTCTTTACTGAAAGGCTTCTAAAATTCACATTCATGACCTCTGGAAAATCTATTTAATTGAAAAATTGTGACATTAAGGTTTCTTCTGTGAAGAAAGTCAGCATAGATGCTTTTGTGCCATTATAAAAATTCCAAGGGAAACCGCAATCTCCTCCTTGGTTCACACTGCCTGTTCAGCTACTATAGTCTACAGGAATCACTTCTAGCTATACCAATATTATAGTTTGAATCTGCTCATAAGATTAAGTCACTGTTCACTGATAAAATGAGCCGCCTTATACTCTCTCACAAATTTGTTTCTCATGATTACTGGCAGCTAATGTAAGAGTGTGCTGAACATGAGTAAATCTTAAACCCCTCTTCTCTTTAATCAGTTTGAAGTATTGTCATCTACTGCCAATAAAACAAAATGCTTTTCTCAGAAATTCTCTTTCAACTCATCAGGTGTATCATTACCTGATTTTGCCTTAATTTTCCAGCTAGATTCCCACAAGACTAGATGGCATCCCTGCAATAGCCCTAAAAATTGTGCACCTAAACTGGCTCCTGTTCTCTCTAAACTTTACAACAAAAGCCCTGCTGCTTCTTACTTTCTACCTTATTAGAAATCCTCTTCTGTAGTTCCTGTCTTTAAGAACTTTGGTGAACATTCTAATTCCTTGAATTATCATCCTATTAGTCTTTTACTGCTTTTTGGCAAAGTACTAGAAGCTCTAATCAACTATGAATTGGTTAAGTATCTCACTTCACAAGGCCTTCTTTCAAATAAATATGGTTTTCTCTTCTCCTGGTCAACTGGCAATATATATTAACAGCTATTAATGAATATTAGAGATGGGTGATTTAACTGAAAAACCAACATTTTTCGGTTTCATCTTCACACCGTGAAACTGCATCAAAATTTTTTATGAAACTGAAATCATTTGGTTTTTTAAGTGCTATCACTACTGAGTGACCATATCCAAAGAAACACTATTGGAAAAAACTTTCAGATGTTAATAAAATTTAATTTTATCAACATTTAAGAGAAAAAGATTGAACAAAATATGTTAAAAACATTTGACTAGATTTAGAAAATAAATGTGAAATCTATTTGTTTACAAAAGAAATGCAACAAAAAAAAAAGGAAATACGACATAATGTCTGAAATCTATTTGTTTCAGTTTAAAAAAAAAAAAAAACTTTGTGTAGTAACATTAAGTTAACAACAAAATAGCGAGTAAAAATTAAAAAATAGTTGCCAGTTTCGTCTTAATGATAAATTTTATGAAGTCAAATTTTTTGTAAGGATAAAAATAAAATTGTTTTTTAATTTTTAGTAAGCCAGTGTATGCCAATCATGAAATAAAGTTGTTGAAATAATGTATTGTAAACACAAGAAAAATGAAAATTTTATTTCATGGATAAATTTGATTTTTATCTAAGGAATGCATTTAAATTAGATATTAAGAATAAAATAATTCTTAATTTCACTTTTAAAATGTGTACATTTGCAGATATGTGAGTCTATAGTGTTTGCTTTCTACAAATAAAAGCATGTTTCTATCTAGCAAATACACCTAAAAAATTAGTGTTCAGTGGGTATTTTACTGTTCTGCCTATAATTCTTCCAAAAAAGGAAAATTAATTAATTTTATTTTTACAAATATCTTTATGGTTTTATCTGGCGAATAAATACACTTAAGTAAGATTATATTAAAATGATTAAAATAGTTTTTAATTTCAGTTTTAAAATATGTATCTAAAAAAGAACAGGTGATACTCACAGATTTGGAAATTTACACATTCTAAAAATGAAAATGAAAGCTTTTAATTATTTTTAATATTTAATTTTAGGTGTATTTGCTAAATAAAAAAACAAATTTATTTAGTGAAAAACAAATAACTCATTGATTTTCCTTGTTTAGAAGAAATTTATTTGCAAAAAAATAACAGTTGACTAGCATACCAGAAGAGAATTGCTGTATTTTTAATTATTTTAAACATGAGGGGTTACATTTTTTGGCTTTTTAAAAGCCACCTCATAATACTATTTTCTCTCTCAAAAACGTATTGTTCAAAGACACAAATATAGATACTTTATGTGATGATTTCTTCCGTATTTTACCAAATTTTTACTAAATATGGTAGTTATTTATAGTTGACAATTCTATGACTAAATTACTTTTAAAGCCTAAAAACTAACTTTAGATAGACAATCCCTACTTATTACCCACCCCGATTCGCAGTTTTCGGGTTTTTAATTCTAGCGGTTTTTAACACATGTCTATAAATTTTTATTAACCTTGTTTAAAACCAAATATTGAGCCGTTTTGCACCAGTTAAAACTCTCACAATGACAGACGTTTCAAAAAACAACACTTGAAAGTCAAAAAAAAAGTATATGGGACGTTTATTTTAGGCAACAAGTCACAAGTTTCAATAATTTGAAAGTTTTTTTTTTTTTTTTTTACCACACATAATCTTTTTTTTATTTTTTTGCTTCTTATTTTTGAAGGGATTCACTTCCACAGGTCAGATAAGAAATGAACACCTTCCTGGTTGTAGTTAAATGTGTCTTCTATTCTAATTGAGTGTACAATTTCAAGAAGATTGGTTACTTTGATTTTGTGAAACAAAGTAATGTGTAAAATTTAGTCTCGGACGGGATCATATTTCACATTTTCGGCTGTTCAAAGCAAAATACCATTTTAACTTGCTGTAAAAAATAATTCAATGAATAAAAGAACATAAAAATGACATATTTAGAAAGATTAATTTATTTTCTTTCCAGCTATATGAATATTTTTAAGATTGGACCAGAAATACATGAGAAATTGCAAGTTGAATGGAATAAGTTGCAAATTTATCAATCTCAAACGAAATCAGATATCAACTAGAAATGCTATCATTACGCAAGAAAATGAATGGCTTCCCTAGAAAGCAAAAATGTTAAATTAAAACTGAAAAACTGAATCAAAACCGCGGTATCAAGGAAAACAAAACTGGAAAATGTAAATTGGCAAACTGACCAACTCCACTGAATATGTCTATCAAGCTTTAAACAAGAACAGCTGTGGCTTTAAATATTTTGAAGACATTTGACAAGCTTTGGCATGCTGGCCTTTTTCACAAGTTGAAGGGCAATAGTGTGTCTGGCCAAATATTCAACTTGATCCAATCTTTCTTAAAAGATCATGTAATGAAAGTAATGTTAAATGGCCAACTCTTCTAGATCCTTTAACTTTAATGTAGGTTTCCCCTAGATCTTTATCCTTGGACCTGTGTTGTTTTTTTTATTTTCATTAAAAACCTCAATGTCATCAGTTCCCAACTCTGTATTTATTTTAATGATATAACTATTACACCTGTCTTAATAGTAAATCTAATAGATCGGATAAAGTGAAACTGGCAGTTGATCACAAAAATGACTAGCAATCAGTTGTTAACTGGGGCAAGAGATCTGCAATCTTGTCGCAATCATAGGGAATTATTTTGGCTGGTGGTAATCTCCAGGAGAGCAACTCTTTGCACCTTCTTGGTTTCACATTTTCTATTGACATGAAGTGGAATGATTACATTGAATCAATTGCTAGGTCTGCTGCTCAGAAAGTTGGTTCATTGTGCTGGACCAGACAATTCTTATCAAAATCGTTCTTCCATGTCTATAAATCTATCATTTGTCTGTGCATTGAATATTTCTGCCGTATTTGGTCTGATGGCCTGGCTATATATCTTGAAATCATTGAAAAAATTCAAAGTAGGGTCTGTACTGTTATTGTTCCTGACTGGACATCTCGGTTTCAGTCACTTTCCTACATCCATAACATGGCTTTTGTCTGTCTTTTCTATAAATATTTTCATGGCAATAATTCTAATCAGCTTTCTTCCTTGGTACCTCAACTGCATGAACTTAAGCTTACTACTAGATTGGCAACTCAGCCTCAGCATTTTACAGTTGAAATAGCTAGATGTAACCATAAATTCTATTCTAATATTTGTTTCTCTCATACTTTTCGCCCATGGAACTCTTCTGGTTTCTTGCCTCCTTGCCACCTACAATCTTTGAAAATTCAAATGCAATGTCAATTGCCATCTATATTCCTCAATCATGTTATTTTATTGTCCTTTCTCCTCACTAACATCCTCTCATTTTCTTTCATTCTCAGTTACTCCTTGTGTCTTAGTAACATTAACACCTTGCATTAACACCTTGCTTAGGGTGAAACGATTACAAAAAAAAATATTGAATAGCATATGTATGAAAATAATATTCACTTAATTCAAGCAAAAATTATTAAACTAGTAAAATTTTTGGAACCATAGCTACTGAATAATCATGTGTAAAAAAGATAAGTGTGAAAAAATACAAATAGAGTTTTGTTGCAAGCCCAAGAAAATGAATGAATCCCTTGGTTTATTCCTTTTAAATGAATCTACTGTGTCAAAATTCAATCATTAAATTTTGATTTGGAATATTTTGAAGATATCACTTTTTATCACTACATTTTCTAAATAATGACTGTGAATCTATACATTACAGGAAGGGCTGCTGAAAAATTCTCAGTCCAGCCAAGGCAAGTGGACTTGGTTGAGAATTTTGAACACCCCTGCATAGACAGGATCAATTGAAAAGAAATTTGACACACACACATGCTTTTTGACCCTAAAAAATTGACAAATTGAGATTACATCAAATTATGATTGACAAGTAAACAGCTATCAAATGCAATAACACTTCCCTATTGACATCTGACTATTCCTAGTAACTTTTACATTAAGTTGTATTGGAATTGTACTAAATGTACATCAAGTGATGTATATTAGGTTATGTTTTATAAGAACACAGAAGACAGTTATCTCCTTTTCATAGAGACAAGTGATATGGGTCACATGATGGATACTTCATGACGTCACTCCATACAGCGACAAAAGCACCAGTCATTTTTCAGTTCATTTACAGCAACCAAATGATAAGATTGCTTTCTTTAGCTCTGGCTCCACCATGGCCCAGACAGAAGTTACATATGCCTCCCCTGCAGCTTTCAAATACACAATGTCATTTTCCTTGGGAATATATTCCATCTTGCAGTCGTCAGTTTGGGAAAACCCAAAACTTTCTGTTTCCTGTTTGTGGAATATGTCCTTGCCTAAGACATAGATGAATCTAGCCTGTTTGAATCTGGAGTACTAAAAATGGTTTCTCCAAGTACAGGAGCATCTCCATATTATGTATAAAACCCTTCCCCTTTGTTTCTCCTTAACTTTGCTTTGCTGTATAGATGTATGTGATATATTATTCCCTGCATGAGACATGTGTATATATATGTATTAGTTTTGTGTAAGTCTTAGTAATATAAAAGTCTCTCTGAGAACAATGCATGTTTGCCATTCTTTTTTCCCTTTCAGCCATCCCATTGTGTCCAAGAACTACAGTGTTATATCATGGATATAATAATGCCCATAACAGAAGAAATACAATGGAGGAATAAATCTTTCTTGCTCTACCCCATTACAGTGTCAAATATTTTAAAATAGCAAATTAATTTTAAATTATTTAAAAATTAATCTACTCATGTACATATATTTTGAATAAAATAGAAAGAGGATTTTTCATTTTTCTATAAAAATGTTTCTGAAAATATCATTTTGATTTTCAATTTTTATAAAAATATTTTCAGTTTACAACAAAATTAGGTTTCACCATATAGAAAATCATGAACTTTCTTTGGGCATGGCAATTATTTTGATTAATGAACTCTTTAGATAAAAAGAGAAAATATTATGTCAGTATGTATTTAAGTTTTTCAATATTCTGTACAAAAAATTCTACAATGGTGGTGTTATAGGAAACACACTAAACCAGAATTAGGGGCCAGGGATTACCAATTAAATAAAAAGTAAGATCATATTACCATAATAAAAGAATAGAAAATATCAGAGGGCATCATGCAACCCATGAATTTTCAAAACTTGTTTCCATGAATTAAAAACAAAGAAACTGTATTTTTAGACTTCTGTGCTAATGCCAAAAGTGTATTTTTAAAAATAATAAATGGAACAATTTGAATAGTTGGTTTCAGATAAATCACTTTAAAAAAAAAAAAAAGAAGATAAATTAATAGTTATGATATATGTTTAGCTATTCTTGCAATAAAAATATAGATTAAAATTTTTAGTTCATCATCCTAAATTACTAATGTTTCATAATCTAAATGAGTAACCATTAAGTATGATTGTTTTATGCAATTAATTAGAACTCAATGATATAGTTAAGAAACACTTTATATCCATCTTTCCACAGACCTTTAGTGTTTCCTTGAATGATGTAAGTTTGAGAAAATGATGACTTTTGGATTAGGGAAAGGATTATTAAATTTATGAATTAAAAAGGCAAGGACTAATTTTTAATAAAAATAGTCTTTGTATTGATTGAAGATACACAATTAACAAATTACAATAGATGCAACATAAAAATCGTTTTCTATCTTAGCAGAAAAAACTGTAAATTATTTAATCAACATTTTTGCCAAATATATGTTAGAATACTTTTGCTTAATATTTTTAATATTGCTACATACTAATTAGATTTGACTCATTGTTCTCTTAAGATGTTTTGTTTGAGGCTGTAGAAGGAATGCTCTGCAGAAAGCCTTGTAAGCCATTTCAGCAACACCAGCTGCAGTTACCAATATTTCCTAAGAGTTATCACATTGAAAATGAATTTTAAAAGATTTAAAAACTTTATAAATTATTCAATTTTAAATTGTAAAAATATGAAAACAAATCTTGCAAAAATTAATTTTTCATTGAAAAACTTTTATTCTCTTCAGACAATAGTCTTTAATACATACTATTCATAAAAGCAATTAAAAGCTTCTATAATTAAATAAGATCTTAATTTTATTGTTTTTTTATTTTTTTGATTCAGAACAGATTTTCAGTAAGATGGGGTCCAATTTAAAAAGAAAATATTAGTGATTTAAATTCTTCAAAGAATTTTGCTTTTACCTAATATAGTTACTAAAAATTATAATGTTGAAATTCTGTGTGTGTGGTGGAGGGGGGTTACATCTGTAAAAAAAAAAAAAAAAAATTTATCAAGATTTTCTCAAAAATAATTTCATTTGTAAATAAGTCTTGAAAATTTCATTAAAATCCAACAATTATTTGATTTTTGGAAGAATTTCCAAATGTGTCTGTCATTACAAAAAGAGGCTAAAATTTGCTTTGCTAAAAGTTAGTACAACAGCTGACACAAGAAAAATTAGTTTTTTAATCAAAATTTTAAATGTTCTAAAAAGGAGTAAAAAATTTAATTAAATATTCAAAAAATACTTTAATCCTTCCTCTTAATAATAACAATTTCGACAATAAAACTGTTTTCATTATGTTTGGAGCATATTTTCATCGCGATATACTGATTTTTTAGCATTTTTGTGGAGGTACCTATTAACTCATGGTATTGTTTCTATACCCTGGTATATAACAATGATCTTTTTAAGTTTTCATTTATAAGGTATAAAACCTAATTATTTGTTATTATAATGCACATTACGGCATCACCTGTAAGTTCAGCACCATTGTCCTAATTTTCATCTGGTTTATTTCAGTGGAAATATTAATGTGGAATACTTCTTAGAGAATTTTTCAAATATCATTTCATCATGTCACAACCATAATATTAAAAATGTTACACATTTTGAATGAATTTATTACTAGTCACACATAATCATCACTGTATGGCAATATTTAAACCTGAGTATTTCAAAACACTCATCGATTCTTGAAACCATGACATAATGTTATGAGTATTGTATGGTTGAAATTGAAGTACGACTTCCAGAGATCATTGTTGCTTCATCTGTTCGTTTTTGTTTTTTAATTTGTTTTTTGCATATTTATCACAAATGGGAATGTAATTAACTTTATACAAGTTATTATATTAACTGAAGGATATATCCTGTTATTATCTAACCTAACTTGTACTAATATCTTAATTCTGCTGGGGGTAGAAAAATTTAAATAATTTTTACACAAATATCTACATAGCATTATTATGCAATGCCTACAGATATTGAACTTGTAGTGAAAAATAGACATTTTTTTTTTAATTCCATGATTTTTATTGTGCCAAATTATTAAGCAATTATTAAGACAACAATTATATATTATTTAAATCATTGAAATAACATGCAGAAGAAATAAATTTTAAGCATCGTATAAAAACTCATACACATGAAATATAACATGCAATTTTGAAATTTTGAACTCTGATACAAATTACTTACTTTGAAATTTAAGATTCTTTCCCATTAATCCCAGATATTAGTTGATCATTGTTTGACTTTAAATTTTGAAAATCTTTAGTTATAACAGCTTAGATACTTGTCACAACAGCTTGCCATAAGTTGTCATTGGTTGTAAACTGATGTCTGTCTCCATACACCTTCCTCTTGAGGAGGCTCCAGAAATTGTTAATTGCACAGCCCATTTTGAAGAGTCACTATATGTAAACCAAAAGACTTGTTCATAGACTAAAAATTGCCCTTCAAAAAATTCAATATATGCTTGGGAAATTATTTTTATTTCATTTGGTATATACTAAAGTTCAACAAACTCATCTTTTGCAATTCCAGCCCAAAACATAACTCCTTTACCACCTTACTGATGCCTTAATCATACAGGAATCTACTCTTGCTTTGTGGTCTAGCCCTCATTCTATCTATCTGGCCCATTTGGCACTTATCAGTAAAAAAGAAAAATAATCAGTTTTTGAAAAACTTCTAGCCAATTCTAGATATTCAACCTTACATCTTTGCTTCAAAGGGGGTCAAGTATCAGAGTTTGAAACAGGGCATAGAATTCAGCACTGAAATGTTCTAATAAAGTTATCTCTTTGAACCTCTTCTGAATGAGTTTTGCTGCTTTTTTTTTTTTCTGATAATGCTCTAATTCAAGAAACTTCCTGATGTGATATTACTCTGGACTTGCACTTATCTGATCTTTTACACAATGCATCATGGTCTTGAATTGGTAATATATATATTACACACACAAACACACACATACATACATACAAACACACATCAAAAATCAATACACACTAAATTATATTTGAACCTCAATTCCCAATATAAAGGCAGTATAAAGAAAAGGATTATTTATTGCTAAACAAAGTTCATAAGTGGGGGACCATACATCGTAAAGTATGAGCTTACTAACAAACAAAATATTTTACAATAAATGACAAACTCACAAGTTAAAACCTATTAAACATTGATTATCTTGCTTTACATAAGAGACAGAATGGAAAAAAATGTCTAGTGGATTTACAGCCTATGTAAGAATGTTTTTGCAGTAAAACTACACTATGCAATCAGTTCACAAATGTGAGGAATCCACATGAAGGAATATGACAAAGTACAATGTGAAGAAATCTTTCTTTGAATTGTCTTTGAAGTTTATTCAATTCTTTGTGTAATTAGTCAACTGTAGTTTACAAGCCTTAGAAAAAAATCAGAAGCTAAGAAAACAGGTTGCACAATAACTTATGGAATCAAACATCAGTCAGCATTTAAACATTTGTTGTTCTCTTTTTACTTAATATATAAAAATGTTATTTTTGGAAAAGTAATGATTAGTTCACTATATTAAAAATGAGGAAGTACATATTAATAAATATTTCTTTAAATTTTATGCACTTTAAGAAGGGAGAATATTATATCTTTGGTGTGACATCATAGTAAATGATAGCATACATTCTGGAGATACACTCTGATTCTAATTGGCCATTTTCTGTATGTCAGTGGTCGACCTAACCCATCTCACTAACCCAGATGGATTCATTGCCAATTTTATGTAATTTAGCTTTGTCATTACTTATAATTTTATAAATAAATACGAAGCTGAGTAAATTGTACTAGTGGTTAACAAGTTAATTGGATTCCTCATAAGACTTTAGTAAATATTAGCTACCATGGTTTTGTATGGGTCAGTGACTTGGAAAAAACATAGTAAGATGAAAATAAACAGAAACAATTCTAATATGCAAGTTTTATTTGATTAGTGGTTTTATTACTCAAAAATATATTGTACGATTTATGTTTTAAAACATATTTGCTCATTCTTTAGCCATATGTTGTATAAAACTAAACTAGGTATAACGTGAATAATGTTAGTTCTTAGCTTCCAATGTTAATGGTCTAGGTATTAAAAAAAATTATTAATATCAGAAATGATATTTTTATAATTGATAAATAGTTGCCTATAACTATAGAAAATAGAGATTTTATTCTATTACCAAAGCCAAGCAATATCAGTATTTATTGCTTAAATACATTAGAATTTAAGAAATTTGGGTACTAATAACTAAATGTAAAATCTAAAAAATTTACTTTTTTTTTAGAGATAAACCTCAGCTTAGAGAAGAAGGTGGGGTAAGTCCAGTTATTCTTAAGAATACACTGAATACAAACTGAAATTCATCCTATGTTTGTCATTATGGATAGAATATTTCCTCATAAAACAGCAAGGAAATGCAATTAAGTTAAACTAACATTATAGTAACCACTCAATTCTTTTGTATTTTTCTTGTGTACATTTCTAAAAATGTGATATATGTTGAGAATGAGTATAGCTATAAATATGGTTTCATTGTAACAGTAACTTGGTTGTAAAAGTGTGGCTTCAATTTTATTAAAATTGATATTTTTCTTATTGTTTTTACAAAAGAGATAAATAATCACAAAACTTAGATATATAATTAAGTGTTTTTATTGGTTACATTTTGCAATAATATATAAATGAGAATTTAGTCCAAAAGATTCATTAATCAAAATTTGCAATTTCTTTAATTAACGAAATAAAAATTATATGTAGTAAAAAAAATAAATTAAATCCCATGTAAAATCACATCAAACACTGCATAGATTTCTTACTGTTTCTACAACTTTCATCAGCTAGAAAGTACAATCATGGAATTCTCACAGGTTAACTCTGGTAACACTCATAAGCTCTGATACTGTATATGACCTAGTAAATAAAAGCTTGCACACATACTTTCCCTACTACACTACTAGTCACATGCACTCCGAATCCACATAAAGTCATACATGAACAAAAAAAAAAAAAAAATCTTTATCCTATTATAGTATGTGGCACTCCCAGCCAATACTCTGAAAATTAATCCCTGAGTTTTTGTATTTTTATTTTAAATATGTCTTATTTTATGCTCTGGCCTACTGGAAATTCTATTCCTTAGAAATTCTTAGTTTAATAAAAAGAAAATCTTATATTGGCAGATCTATACTGCACATCCAAGTGTACTAACATATACTACACCACCATTACCTGAGGGATAAAGCCACAGCCTTTGTGAAATTCAAATGATGCTTGACTTCATTCACATTGTTTATTCCTGTCAGATGGCAGTTGGCATGGAATGGCTTAACTGTACAACTGAACTGCTCTCACCATCTCTTGTGTGCAAAAGCCATGTTGTGAAGAACTGTTTTATTCTCTCTTGGCTAGACACAACCTTATTAACATTTTCACTTTGGTTTACTGATACCCTTTGTTCTAATGGTGTTACAGTTTCATGACGAATAAAGTCTTAAAATGAGGTTTGTGTTTTCACTTTATTATCACAATTTATTCAGTATAAAAGCATTCAGAGAATCTGTACATTGAACCAATGGCAGACTTCTTCAAGAATCATGGAACAATTGCTTAGACAAGAGAGGTTTGTCTGTGACTCCAGTTCAGAAAGTTCTAAATAAGAATGGGTTCAAAACCTTTCAAAAGTTACAGTCACAGTTTGTGAAGCCCACTAATGACATTGATTAGCCATCTGTCATTAGCAGACAGAAGAGTCCTTGGATGAATATTTTCAGACTCAGAAAATTTTAAGTAAGGATTGCAATTTCAGGCTAATGACTATAACATAGTACTGGTACAAATACATAAGAGATGCTTTCTACAGTCTTTTTTTATCCGTCAATTGACCAGGCAAGAATGTTAGAAACAACTCTGAAAAATCCAAACTCCTACCAGAGTTTGGATTTTTCAGAGCTGAAAAAAAGAAAAATTCAAACTGTATGAGTTTAAATTTTATCAGGGCTATTTCTAACATCTGAATTGATACCACCACCAGTGAGTGCTGCTACATTCAATCCTAAAACCAAGCAAGTGACAAATTTACAGCTTACATATCTACCCACTTTATTTAAAAGGCAAAAAATTCTGATTAACCAGCATTGGAAGCAGTCTGCCAAAGGTGTGAAAAAGTAGGAAAATGTAGGGAAACAAAAGATGATTATCTCACTTTGATCAAGATGAAGTCATGTGATGGGTGCTTAGTGACATCAGTTCATAGAATGATGAAAGTGGTCAATTCTTCAGTGAGCTCCTAGGAGTCAAACTGAGCAGTTACTTTTCTTAGCCCAGGCTGAGGTTAAATCTGCCTCTCCCAGCCACATGGGGCAGCTTACAAGCCCATGTTTCCATTTTCCTATGGAAATATATCTTCACCAGATGTAGAAACTAGCTTGCAGTCCTCAATTTGGGAAAAACCCATAACTATTTCCTTTTTTAAGGGGAATATGTCCTTATAGTGACATAGCAGATAAATCCAGCTCACTTGAATATGGAATTCTGAATATGGCTTCTCCAGAAACACAGGAGGAGCCTTGGCAGATCCAATTCCCATTGGGAATTATTATAAGATCATATCTTTTTCCTCTTTTCACATTGCTTGTTATGTAGACTTGTGTTATAATTTCTATGCATGGGACATGTATGTATATATAATTTTGTGTATGACATAGTAGCATGAAACAAAACAAGTTTCCTTTTTTTTTTTCAGCTTTTCTATTCCATCTGTAAAATAAGGTGTCATGATAACATGGATATAATAATGCCCATAATAAGGGAAATGCAAATGGGAAAATATTCCTTTTTTCCATAACATGCCGATTATCTGGTGATTAACAGACATGATATTATTAAACCACATTAAAACTATGCACATGTGTGTCATTCTAGCGTGTCTACAGGTGACACAACTGTATCTGCTAATAATGTTTTGGCTGTCATGCCAAGTTCAGTGATGAAGGCAGTTGCACAAGTTTCTTTAAATAGAAGTTTGTTATTATAAAACAGAAAATAGCCTCCTATCTTATGGTGGAAAATTTAATTCAGAATTGGATTATCAAACAGTAGAAAAGGCTTTTAACTATAACAGTACTATTGCTTTAATCAAAACTTGTACTCTTACTAAATACAATACTACTCAAGTCTAGATAATTAAAGCAAAATGAAGTACTTATCAAATAAAAGAAAATAACAAGATCCAGCCACACAATAAAACTATCTTCTTGTGAAACTAGGAATTGAACCACTTGTTCAGTATATTAACGGTTTCTTACTTATTGTATTTTATATAATTAATGTTGGGTTGGTTTTTTTTTGCTGACAACCATAATATAAATTAAAAGAAACAGCCTAACATATGAATTACAAATTGGAGATACCAAAATTAAACAAGTGCAAAAATTTAAATATCTAGGAATTGTTTTAACAGAGGACAGAAAATGCAACATCAAAATATGAAGATGCATTGGGATAGAGAAAGATGCATTTCAAAAGTTAAGCAAAGTATTTAAAAATATGAAAATTTCATTGGAAACAAAGAAAAGAATACTGAATTTTTATGTAATATCTGTACTCTTATATGACAGTGAATAGTGACATTCTCACCACAGATGAAGACAAGACTTGAAGCAATAGAAATGTGGTTTTACAGAAGGATGCCTGATAATACCATGGACTGAAAACATGAGCAATGATGAAGTTTGAGAGAAAATGGAAACAAAAAAAGACACTTTTACATATCATCAAAAGAGACTGTTGAAATTTCTAGGTCACATAATGAGTAAAGAAGGCTTAGAAAATTTGATAATCACAGGACATACTGAAGGCAAGAAGGACAAAGGAAAGCAATGAAATAGTAGATGGTTGGTAGAAAAGGGATTAGGAGATATAGCAAAAAGACAAACTATGGACTACAAATGACAGGAAATTGTAGACAGCCATGATCACCTACACCCTGAAGGTACACAGCACATAAAAAAAACCAATGTTGGAATTTGTATAGAGATTCTAAAAGTAGTTTGCAATGAAAAAAAATATTAACAAGTAAAAACAAATGTATATCACTCAATATTTTCTATAAATAATAAAGAACATGCTAAAATAAAGAAGTTAAATTATTAGACACAACTTTAGCTTAATGATTAACAACAGGAATATTTTTCATAATTTATTTTTCTACACAAAAAAATATATGCCAGAAAAACAAAAATGTACAAAACAACTCTTCTATGCAATAAATGCAAAAATGTCTGCGTGTGTCACACTTTTTCAATTAAAGGGACACAACTCTGTTATATATATCTTCTTCAAATGAGACTTGGTCATCCAGGTTTGGAATTGAATCCTCAGATTTCAAATTTAGCTTGCTGTGAAACTGAAGACAAAGTGATGAATTTGGTTTAAAGAGATCTCAGCAATTTTGGTCTGCCAAATCCAAACAGAGAAACTGGACAAATCAACAATGGAATTTTGAGAGAAAAATAATACAACATGGAAGAACTGCAGCAATGTGTTCAAAACAATAAGCCTCTATTGAACCAAGACCAACAGCAACAGAAGGACCTTGATGACATCAGCAACAACAATGGAGGGATTTTTTTCTTTGATGCACCTAGAGATACTGGTAAAGTTTTTGTAACTAACCTTTTATCTGCAGTAAGACTCCAAAGAAAAGTAGCTCTAGTAGTAGCATCATCTGGAATTGCTGCTATCCTCTTGCCTGAAGGGTATACAGCACAAAGCACCTTCAAATTTCCACTGAAATCAAAATTCTGGAAAAATAACTGAGAAGAAAGGAAACATAAAAAATGACTACAAAATGATTCTTTCCCAGAGAATAACAACAAAAGAATATGGAATTCAATTGAAATATTCATGTACAGTCCAGATGAAGAGATAACTTTTGAAGAGTATTATAAAAAATATACGGACATGTATAACGAGGACTGTCATTCATGGTCTGAAGGAAAGAAATAACTAGACTTCTTTTAAGCAAGTTAGGAACTGCTGAGCATAACAAATTGGTAAACTACATTTTACCGAAAAAAAAAAAAAAAAAAAAAAAAGTTGACAACCGAGGACAGTAAATATATTAAGTGAATTATTTAGTAAAAAGACATCTTTGTTTCACAAGAGGTGGAAATGTTTGAATCTGATGAAAGATGATGAACAAGACTTTATAACGTATGCAGCCAATGTGAATAAGCATTGTGAAGAATTCAAGCTAGCAGAGTTAAGCGCTGACAATTTTAAATGCTTAGTGTTTGTTCAAGGGCTGGTATCGGAAAGAGATGCAGAGTTGAGAAAATTAGTACTGACAAAATTGGAAAACCAACCAAGGATTACGATACAGAGTTTGGCAGAAGACTGCACAAGATATGTTAGCATAAAGAAAGATTCGAAAAAGATAGAACAGTCTGGCGTTTCGCATGTAAGGAAAATACACTACAAAAAAAGAAAGTCAGTCTACCAAAAAGAATTCTAAAATTGCGGATTATCAAACAAAAAGTGAAATACCAGAAAAAAATAACAAAAACTCCTAAAGCCATGTTTTGCTTGTGGTGAACTACACTGGTACAGATATTGCAATTTTAGGAATAAAAAATGTTTCAACTGTAAAAAGTGGGTCATAAAAAAAAGCTCGCACTGCAGGTCAAAAAATAAAGACAACAAAATAAGAAAATTAAAGTCCAACGAGATGAACAATGGAATAACCAGAAAATTTGTTACTATTGAAATAAGTAATAAAAAAATAAAAATGCAACTAGACACTGGTTCCAATCTATCTATCAAAATTTGCATACATGGAAGAAGTTGGGAAAACCAACTTTAATGAAGACAAATAAAATCGCCAGGTCAGTGACGGGAAAAAAAATACAATTTATTGGAGAATTTGTTACAAACATCACGGTTAAAAAAAAAAAAAAAAAAAAAACAGAGAAACTATTTGTCATAGAAAATACCACTAACTTACTTGGTATGAATTGGATAACAGAATTCCAATTATGGGATCTACCAATAAATTCCTTCTGTTACAAGGTAGAAAGTTTAAACTACTGAAGCCCAAAAATTAGTAATTAAACTTATAAAAATTTTCCTACTATTTTTTCTCCAGGTTTGGGAACATGTACCAAAGATGAAGGCAAAATTCCAGCTAAAAAAAAACACTCAGGCAGTATTAAAAAAAAAAAGGAATGTGCTGTTTGCTTCAATTGAACAGATAGATAAAGAATTGGACAGATTAGAGAAAACCGGTGTATTTAAAAAAAAGTTGAAATGGGTAACACTGACGATATATTTGTGAAAAAAAAAAAAAAAAAAAAAAAAACTCCAGAAAGTTTATGAAACTGACACCAAGAAAAAACTGGGGAGCAAGTTACCCGCAGTCAAGGACATGCAGTATTATTAAATGATTTAAGTCAACTGAAGTCACCACAGAAAACGTTAAGTTAATCAACAAAAAAATAACTAGAGGCTGAACAAATAGAATCACAAGAAGAACCTACAGAAACTGTGACACCATCCTTAAGCTCAAAGTTTAAGGGTGTTTCTGGTAACACTATGGAGATACCAAAAAAAATAAAAAGCGGATTGGCAATAGGATGTACTTGGTGAAAGGCGAAAAATTCACATGCAGTAACCAGATCAGACGTTTTTTCAGATGTGGTTGACAGCAGTCCTTCGGAAAAACGCCGATGGAGGTGATTTTCATTGTTTGATCTAACACCTGCAATGTTTTATCCGAGGTAAAAATCATCCAGGAAAGAAAAAGAAAAAGGCAACTGATCATTTAAAAGTGGATCCAAAAAAATCGTAGGGAAAAATACATTTTTACGATGTTGCTAAAAAAAATGAAGTTTTTTTTGTTTTTTTCTTCATATTTTCTGTAAAAAATAAAAAAAACTGTTTTACTTCTTACTTCTTAAAAGTTTTAGAGAGGGGGGTTCTATAGAACACACCTATTCTATAGTTAATAGACTCCCACCTATAATAAGTAGGGGTAGTAAGAGTAACAAGCTTGCTCAATCGGTCCTTCAGTCGAAAATATCTCATGACGACAGTTAGTTGAATACTAAAATATCAGGGACATATCTTTTCAACTAGATTACTCTGCGTTATACCTATTATATCAAGTTTCTAACATTTTGTAATGTCAAAAACCCATTTTAGGACCGACTTAGTACAAATACAAGCCTCCACTGTGAAATCACTCCACAACTATAAAACCCCAACTTCCAAAATGAAATGTCTAATCTTGTTGGTAAGCATTTTCATGTTTGGTTTTTCTTTTTAACCATATTTTGATTCTAACTCACTAAAGTTAAAATAAAACCTTTTTTCTACTATAAAAACTTAGAATGGTCTTCTTTATTTTTTTTATTTCACACATAATTCAATTTCTTTTTGTATATTACTCTTAAATAGTTTTAAGAAATTCCACTATTAAAATACATTATTAAACAAAGTTTTGATTATATATTCTAAAATCTCTAAATTTAAAATAGTAAGATTTTAATAGCATAATTCCTTATGATGATTCTTAGATTCCAACTCTCAAAAATGTCTATTTAATATTTTTAAACTATAACCTATCTTCAAAATCTTGATCTTTGTCCTTCTGTATATCTTGAAATCTATATATTAATTTTACATAAAAAGATTTATAGTAAAATTATTTTTAAGTTTGTCCAAAAGATTTTTGGAGAATTTTTTTTTTGAACTTGATTAAAAACTAAAGCTTAAAACAAAAACCAAAAAATTCAAAAATTTTTTTCATATTCAAAACCATTATTTAAATTATCAGTCTATGAATTTTTATGACTCATCCATGTTGATGAGAATTATTCAATAAAAAAATTTTCCTAAATTCTTTTTGTCAAATTTTTGACAGAAAGAAAAAAATAATGTTTTTTTATTTGCATAGATATTGATTAATACAAATTATATCTTAAATTCTTAAATTAATGGTATCATTTACATTTTACAGAATATAAGCAAAAAAGTAACTAGTGCCATCTCTTATTTAAAAGCTAATGAGAGAAGCGGTGGAAAAAATTTTAGAAGTTTTTGTGATTTTTTATATTGAGATGAAACTTCTAGTTTACATATTCTTTTCTTTTGTCTTAGTATGTTTTATTGAAGAATTTTTTTAATGATTGTTTAGGTTCTGTTTGGTAAACTTTGTTTCTGATGCCTAATTAACTGTTTTATATTGATATATTTTTTTCATTCCCTATTTTAAGTGTTAATTTTTATTAAAGATTAGCTAAAGAGTTTTCAGTCATTAGTTATGTTTATATGTAATATAATATGCTTAGTTTTTGATGTTTATATTTGTCTTTGTTTTAAAAAAAAAAAGCATAAAATATCCACAATGGAAAAACAAAATAAAAATTTAATAATTGTCAAACTTTTTTAATTTTACATCAGTGGAATAGGTTTGGATTTTCCAGGTGCATGCACACACAGTTATTTAAGAACAGTTTCAGCTTTTCATTTAAAAAGGATATATTTAAACAATATTTACATTGTTCATAATATTGTCCTCATCTTCATTGCCATAATTCACAACATATCAGTCAATGTATGCAAACAGATTCTTTAAATATTGAAAAGTAGAACCAAACCCTTTATTTCATCCACTGGGGTAAATGTTCTAGTTCCATTATGCCATGGCTCTTCCAGATGTCTTAGTATCAAAATCTTCCTTTAAAACAACTTTATTTTGTTCAACTATTAAAGCCAGATATTGAACTAGGCCCCAGTGAATAAAAAGCATTGGTTGGATCCAGTGACTTGAAGAGAAAATACATGAGTTCAATACCTGGCTGGTAATAAAGGATGAACAAATGTAAATAGTGTAAATTGATTGCAATACCTCATCTCAGAAATATAAAAAAAAAATCAGATAATTTTAACATTGTTACATAGTATGTTCCAAATTTTTAAATTTTAATTTTCTCAATATATTGAAAACTTAATTATGGCAGGGCAATCTTCAAAGGGGAATAAAAAAGCACTCCATGTTTGACAATAACTTTTTTCTAGGTGGCATCACAGTCACTCCAAGATAGCCAAAATTCTTGAAATGACCAGGAAAATAGAGAAAAGAACAGGTAGCTTTACATTTTTTCCACAGTGATATAAAAAAAGTTTGGGGAAAATATGACAAATTTCTATACATCAGAACAATGTTAAAATAATTTAAAAAAATTAAAAAAATTTCATGACATTTAAAATGTGTTAAAGGATAAAAGTTTTAATTAAGAAATTTTTTTTTTGAAATTTTCATTTGACTAACAACTAATTACAATATTTATGTGAGCTAATGAGCAATGATGGTCATACTTTTGCAGGTTTATTTAAAATTTTTGCTACTGCCCATATCAAAAAACTGGACACAGCAATAATATTTTTCTGGTATATATATATATATATATATATATATATGTGTTGTATTTTTTAGGAATCCGCATGGAAAACACATGAAATCAATATAATAGTTGCCCAATATTTTTTTGAATCATATCATCAAAAACATCCTAAACTTGTTTTATTTTGAATCTCCTAAAATAACAAATCTGGAAAAATTTTTCAGTGAAAATACCAGCCAACATCACTAAAACACTAAAATCTTCTTTTTAAAATTGCTAAATATATATGAATTGATCTGAGTAAAGTCATCTGATCCAGGCATACAGTTAAATTCAGAGGCAATATCAAAATTGTGGCTGGAGGCAGTTTTATTGAAAATTTTTTAATAAGTTGAACACATACACATTTTTCTAAATGAAAATGTTTTCCTAATAAATATTTTTTTTTATCTGCACTTAATATAACACAGGAAATATATAAACACTATACAGGGTGTGATGGATAAATTGTCATCTAAATTATGCAAAAATGAAAATAACACTTTTATCTCATTTTCACAGATATATTTACCAAAATTACACAAAAATATCTTGAAATACAAAAGAGTAAATTTATTCAATAAAATGCCATTGGCTTCAACCACGGCCTCCAGACGACTTCGGAATCTACTGCAACTCTTCTGGACAGTCTCCTTGTTTAAGTTGGTGAATGCTGCCATAATCCTTGCCTTCAGTTCATCTTTGGTGTTACAAGGAGTTTTGTTGGTCTCTTGCTCAACTGCACCCCGCACATAATAATCAAGGGGGTTGCAGTCTGGGGAGTTAGGTGGCCAGATGTAAAGGGTGATGTGGTTGCAGAAATTGTCTGACAGCCATGACTGGGTTCTCCTGCTTGTGTAGCATGGTGCAGAGTCCTGTTGCCAGACATAGGGTCTTCCAGCAGCCACCCTCTTGACCCAGGACAGCACTACCTCCTCAAGGCACTTTGATGTAGGCCTCCATGTTGAGTCTGAGGCCCTCACCAACAAAAATTGGAGTTCTTTCTTATCTTAACAATCAGAGTGAGTTTTCCAAGCTGCTGTACCTTCATGATCACCATTAGACTCATCCAACTCTTTCAAATACTCTGCACTGTTCTCAGATTGACAACCAAAGACTCTGAAATGTTTGTATCGGAGCTTCCAGCACAAGTGCCAAGCAGTACAGCATGCCATTTCCAAATTTCTGGAGGAGTGAATTGTGTCATGGTACTCTTTTTTTCACAGATGGTGCCCAACTGACCCTACTATACTGTGCCGTTGACAAAATCAAAAACAGAAAACATGTATGCGCAAAATTGAAAATGTAAATGGAAGCAATTTACCCATTGCACCCTGTATAAGAAGAGATATTAAATTTTTTTATTTATAATATGGAAAAATTTAATCTTTTTTTGATAGCATCTTATAAAATTAAGTTTTATACATATTTCATAACTTTTTTTTTTTTTTTTACTCAGGTGTCAAATTTTACACCATGAAAATTAAAGATACCTATTAGGCATGGATTAAAATTTATTAAACCTTCCTCTGATCTTTGTTGACTTTTTCTAATAGACACATAACTGGACAGATGATAACTTAAATAATTCTTTTATTTCTTGTTAATTAATGAATCTACAAATTTCTATAATTGTTCTTATAAAAAAAAAAATGGAGTTGTTTCCTGTTGCTTTCTACATGAACCTTTAACACAAACCTCAACTGTTGAATCATGTGCCAGAACATGACTTTAAAACAAGCATAAACCAAACATTAAATCACAACAAGATGCTTGAGTATTGCAAATTGCACCATCATTTATCAGGACAAATTTAGTACTAATGTGAATTGTACTGATATTGATCCAACAAGTGACTATGTTTGCCACTCAAGAATGTCCACAAATAAACTGAGGGACTTTGTCTTACTATAATTATTTGATAATGTTTCATACACAACACAAAAACTTGATAATAAAATGATAAAAAAAAATGTCAGATATGTAGAGGCGTAGATGTGCAATAGCATGAATTTTAATTGTTTTTGCATATATGTTTTTTGTATAATACCTTGAGAAAAACCTTATTGATTCTTGAAGTATTTTTTATGAAATGAAGTGATGACTTTCTGTTAAACTGGAATAAATATGCACAGTTTCAATTGACTAAATTAAGCAACAGAACCTTGGTCAGTATCAAGACTTTGAGGATGGTAAAATAAACAAATTGTCTAGGTACTATGAAATTGCTACCTTATTTTTAAACAATAATTAATATCATAAAATCTTAAAATCTTTCTTATTTTTCTAGAAAGAAAAAGCCCAAAATTGTCATCTAAAAATCTTTAAAATGTTAGTTTATTTTAATCAGCAATATACACCAAACAAACCTATTTAACAACAGAAGGTATGACACTCACCTTACTAAAAACTATATTTGACTTGACAAATCAACTGTAAAAATTAAAAGAAATATGTAGAATTGATAGAACATCAATAAACATCACCAGAGATTACAGTATACCCGACATAATCACTAGATATTTTAACAGAAAATAATAGAAAAAAGAAATTAAATTTCAAGGTTATATAGTACATCTAAAAGGATAGATTTTAAAAATACCCAAGCAATTCTAATATCTAAAATATGTATGAGAATCATTTTGATAAAACTAAACTTCTTTCCTATATCTTTATCAGATAAAATTGTGCATTTTATATATAAGTTTATTTTCAAAAATAAAAAATTTGTTGTAGATTGTGTTATAAATTTTATCAGATAGTCAATTTGAATAATTTAAATTAAAAACTATATATATATATATATATATATATATATATATATATATATATATATATATATATATATTATCCACACATTTTAAACATATTAAAAAATATCTCTTGAATACATCATATCACTTTGTGCATTAAGTCTATAACATCAATTCTGTATATAAACAAGCTTAATTTTTCTAAACTTTTAATGACATTCTCTTTGCAATATTGTAACAATCAATCCTATCCCATTTAAAAAGAAAAGTTCTTTCCCAACAATTGTTTTATTTTTTTTTACTAAATTTCAGTTTTTTTAAATTCCTTTTATGTATTCCAATTAATTCTTTCCTGTATCCAAAGAATTTTAAAATCTTTGTTTTAAAATTGTAAAAAATTCTCTTATTCATGTAAAATTACACCAATAAAATCCACTCACTTTTTGTTCAGTCCTTATATACACAGAAGCCTTTTAAATTAGTGAAGTTTCACTCAATGGAAGACAACTGAAATATTTTTATTATTATGTACTGATTGGCTCCAGGTTGCCATGATTAATTTATTTATAAAAAAAAAATTGATTTCAAACCAAAACTTGTACCAGGATCTGTCTTACTGATATGTACAGAAATGAAGAGATAAGTTATAAATTATTATGATGTTAAAACAATTAGAATCAAAAACTTCAGAAGCTGTATCATAATTCCTAAAAAAGTAAAATTTATGATGCTAAAGTCATACAGATGTATGTTTGAGAAAATTTTGAAGAATTTTTATACTTGAAGCAATTGAGTATAATTCAATCTTGAAGTGGCCACTAAAGTTAATGATATGATTTGAAGATGTTAAGAGTGTCATTGAGCATATGCTTGAGTCGTATAACTATCTTTATACTTATAAGAGTGATATAAAATATCTACTTTATCAAATCTTTAACTCGGATGCAATTGATGCTATTTTAGCTTTAAAAAAAACTGAAAAAACAAAAAAACAAGCACTTTTCAAGCTTAAGATTTCATTTGTATCCACGTATAAAAAGGAATGAAACATGGACCTTATTTAATACTGTACCAGACTATCAGATTATTTTGAACCCAAAGAGAGTAGAAAAATGGAGAAAATATTTTCTTATTAGGTGTAGATTTCCAAAATCTTTTCATAATCCAGACACTTTTTTATAACAATTTACAGTTATTTTCCTCTTTATATTCTATTTCAAACTTTGTTCTTTAACTAATGCAGTATATTGTATTTTTGTCATGATATTTTTTCTTACAACATCAATATCTTAAAATTTATTAAAAAAAGATTTAATTCTATTTGTAATGTGGAACCACATTATACAACTTATATAATTATAATGCTTTATAGTTTTTTTAAAATATATAAATTTTTTTCAGTGCATTATGCAAACTTTAACCCTTTAGCATCCAACACATCCAGCCCAACCTGTAAATATGGGTTCTCAATGTTCAACCTGCTGTAACACACCCCATGTATATTCTGCCATAATATGACATAATTGCAAATGATACATGAACTCAAGCAAACAGTGAGACTTTGACAATAAACAGTGAGACTTTGAGAGCTGATATTTACAGGGGCAAGTTTGAGTGTGTTGAGTAATAAAGTGTTAAACAAGTAAATTCAGAGCACACATTAATGACAAAAGTAATTTATTTTAAGGAAATATTTATTAGATTACAATTTAAGTTTCTAATACATATAATTTGTTGAAAGTATTTATAATAGAATATTTTTGTTACAAGTTATTTGAATAATTTTATTATTCCATAATTTTATTTTTATCATTGGTTTTATCAAAGTTCTCACCTCGCATGTCATTACATTCTTACGAGAGTTCTTTTTAATGTATCCATAAAGTATCAAGCTTGTCCATTTGACTAAAGATAATAAGGACAAAGGCTTAACAGCATTCTCCACATATATTGCTATTGTCATATTGCTGCCGTAGCTGAAGTATTTGCCATAAGAATTTCTGGCTGTTTTGAAGATTCATTATTATTATAAGGAAAAATTTGAAATGGTCCTGCAAAGTCTATGAGTACTTGTTAACAAGGATTATTGAGGAATGGGAGGCATTATCTTCATGGATATTTTTTTGCAATTAAAATCCACTTGATATTGCTTCAGGCAACATCCTCAACATGACATATTACACCAGTAAACATTAGCTTTCAGCTAGGATTTTTTTTCATTTAATTGTCAATGAGAAGTACTGTATACTTTTACTGGTGTAAAATTTACTTCCTTAATTCCTGTGGAACAATAACATATTCTCCGAAATGTCAATGGAGAGGAATTTTGCTGTTGATAAAAAAAACTTGGAGTCACTGGAAAAAGTAAGTTGTGGCTAAATGATTTGAAAGTAATGTGTAAGTTGTAGTAATCTTGAATATTGTTAAGTCACCTTTAAATGATCAACTCATATTGATATGGCATTCATAAAAAAATTATTGATTATCATCTTCCACTGCTACAGGAGCGATTACTGCTAGTAAGACATAATAAGGTATCTGACTGAGCAAAATTTATACATTTCTATCTGAATTTCTGAGATGAAAAGTAATTATTCACACTATTTACATTCAGACTATTTTCCTCATCTTTGTTGTTATCACATCATTTCATCTATTGTGCCTTCATCAAGTGTATATCAATCTAGGTAACCTACAGGGAATTTAAAAATAAAAACCCTTTATTTAATCTGAGGGAGAGGGGTTAGACTGTTCTCATTCCATGGCCCTTGTCTACAGATATCTCATCTGGTTCTGATATCTAGATATGGACAGTGGTATGAGAACAGTCTACCTTTGCAGATTAAATAAAGGGTTCAGCCCAGAATTCCCTGTAGTTTACCCAGATTGATATACACCTGATGAAGGTTGGCGGGCATAATGGCCGAAATGTTGTCATAACAATAACAAAGATGAGGACAATAGTCCAAACATGAATAGTGTAAATAATAATTTATAGATTTGTATTTAATTTTGAAATCGTCACCTAGCAGAGTTGTTGCTCATATTTAGTTTGTTTACTATGTAGATTTGGCTGATACTGTTTTAGAAAAGGAAAAATGATGTACATTGAGTAAACAATGAAATTTGCATCCAAAGTACATTTTATGCCATTTCTTTCCAACAATTTGAACAGGAATCCTTTTTAAATAGAAATAATTCTCTGAATGAGTGTACAAGGTAGACATACAATTGTCTTGTCATTTCTATCAATGAAATAAACATGGAAAAATCACAACATCAATGCTATAATCCAATAATTTGCTTTCCTGATTTATGTTGTAATGAGTTAACAACAGTAGTTTAGATGACCAAAATTATTTTACTTGTTCACATTTCTGCAACAAAATTCTACTTGGTATCTTTCACTAAAAGTTTAGTGAGAATTTATGAATTTTAAGAATTACCGGAGAAATTGATTAATCTCAAAAATGACTGTATTAGTGGGAATATCAGATGCTTTTTTATTTTTAAAGAGCTGCATATAAGCTAAGTGGTCACAGAATTGTAGAGTGAAATCTCCTAGCAATCAACATTATAGTTGAAAAGGATAATATCTCACTTATCTCAAAGCAGGTAAAGAAATTAGTGCCTCAGGGAAACATTATTTAAATGCAGAACAACAATGACCAATGTGGCAGGTTAAGGATGCATATGTCCAGACTGCATATGAAATGTGGTTAAAGCCTAGAAATGTAGATTATATATCTCAGTTATTCCAAAATTTATTTCAATTCTTTAAGCCAACTATAGTTGTGAACTAACACAAACCAAGTGGAAACTAAAATGAACTGTTCCCAGTGGAACGAGAACTTTTGAAATAGGTCTCCAGTTCTTTACTGTTGTCCTCATCTTTATTGCCATGTCATGACATTTCAGCTATTGTATGCTCCAACCTCTTTCAGGTGATTGGAATTTTGAACTGAACTCTATTTCATCTGATGGAGTAGACTCTCCTAGAAAAATCAGGTGTAGATGACCACATATGGAGAGTAAAGATGGATAACCACCCACTGAGGGATGAGGTTGAAATAATAGACAAAGAACATCACTGGAAAACTTAGCATATGCTAGGCCACAAAAATCTCCTAAGCCAGCAAAGCATAGAAATTAATACAGTATGAGAACCAGTAATACGGAGTGATAGAGAAAAGCAATAATAACAAAATTGCAATATGAGCTCTGGTAAAAAATGATTACTGAGACATTAAGTTCATAAGTGCCAAAAATTCATACACTGATGTCCTCAAGGACACATGACCCTGTTGATAAAATTGTTGGTTGGATCCAGTAACTTGAGCCAAAGAGTTGTGAGTTCAATACCTGGCTACGGCAATGGTGAACAAAAACTTGAAGAGTCTGTCTATATTTCTGAGATGAGGTATTATGTACAGTATTTACATTAGTCAGACTATTGTCCTCATCTTTGTCGCCATATTTGTCACAACGTTTTTCGGACGCCATACGCTCCGCCTTCTTCAGGTGGTTGGAATTTCGAACTGAACCCTTTATTTCGCTCACTGAGGTAGACTGTTCTGGTTCCACGTGCCATGTTTGATGGATGTCAGTTATCTCCTGCTAATTTTCCCTCTGAAAGTTCTCCACTGCCTTAACCAGGTATTGAACTCACCTTCTTTGGGTCTGTCACTGGATCTAACCAACGCCTTTATCCACTGTGCCTCAAGGACACATGGCACAGTGGATAAAGGCGTTGGTTAGAACGCCTTGTTGAGTTATTAATTGCCAGCTCACCTATACTGGAACTACAAAAAGAACTGTTGAATAAACCAAAGGGCTACAAAAAGAGGCTGTTAAATTAGCCTGTTCACATGAAGCATCAGCAGTATATGCCAGCCAACTTCACCAGCTACAGGGATCATTACAGATAGCCACCATAAATCGTGGTACCCACCAACAGCAAGGAATTGATAGAAGATATGGACAGGCTTGCAAAAATTGTGGACGTGACCACTGTTCTGGCAAAGAATGATACATGCAACAATTCTGGCAAAGTAGGCCACTGGGCTACAGTCTGCATCTCAGGGAAATACAAGACCAAGAGACGACAAGGGAAACCCTGGTCTAACAGTCATAACCAGTCAAGACACTGACAACAAGAGTTTGGCAGGAAAGTTGAGAGCGTCGCGAAACATGATGACCATGCCATGGCCGACATAGACGCAGTGATGGAAAACCTCACTTAACTACATTGAAAGCAACAGTGGAAAATCACCAAATATGAAAGGCCTCCAAAATGAGGCATTTATTGATTTAAACATCAAGTTGATAGACCACCCAGGCACTCATAATTTCAACCTGAAGGTAGATACAGAGGCACAAGCAAACACACTGTCTATCCACATATTTCGCAAGATGTACCCCACCAGTGTTGACAAAGCTGGAAATCCAATATCTTGATCACTCATCTCAACACAATGCCTACTAACAGCCTAGAACAATACAAAGATAAACTGTTATGGCACCACAAATATTAGGTACAAATACAAGGACACATGGCACAGTGGATAAAGGCATTGGTTAGATTCAGTGACAGGACACAAAGAGTGTGAGTTCAATACCTGGTTAAGGCAGTGGAGAACTTTCAGAGGGAAATTAACAGGAGATAACTGATAATTGACATCCATTAAACATGGCATGTGAAAATAGAACAGTCTACCCCAGTGAGTGAAATAAAGGGTTCAGTTCGACATTCCAACCAACTGAAGAAGGCTAAAGCGTACAACAGCCGAAACATTGTAATAAGTATGGCGACAAAGATGAGGACAATAGTGTAAATAATGTACATAATACCTCATCTCAGAAATATAGACAGATACAAGAACTCTCCATGGCTGTATACACAATTCTACGTAGTTGATGTTCCAAGAGCTAGCATACTGGGCCTGCCAACATTGGTAGCACTTAAAGTAGTGACAATGTACTCTTTGGGTCCTGTCACTGGATCTAACCAACACCAGTCCAGTAACAACTCATCAACAGTGCAGCTGACCTAATGCACTTCTACCCTGACAGATTTAACCATATTGGTGAATTCCAGAGGACTCACAATTAACCTCAATGTGTCATGCTATGTAGATTACCTAAGAAGAACACCTATAGCCATGCAAGAAAAAATCAAAGCTGAGCTCGATAAAATGGAATCGTAAGGAGTCATTCACCGTATCAAAGAACCTACAAATTGAGTAAGCTCTTTTACACATGTCACCAAATGTGACAACACAATAAGAGTCTGCCTAGACCTATGAGCACTAAAGAAAGCTCTCATACAGCCACATCACCCAATCCCAACTGTCAAAGAGCTCAACCATCGATTTGCAGAAGCAAAATTCTTCTCAAAGTTGGATACTAAGTCTGGATACTGGTCCATAAAGCTCAATCATGAAAGCCAGTAACTAACAACCTTCCAAACGCCATTCGGGAGGTACTGTTTTGAACGACTTCTAATTGGTCTGAGCGTAAGTCAGGTTACTTACCAACTTGTGATGGACAGGTGACTCGAGAAGTGCACTGGAGCATGTGGTATAGCTGACGATATCACCATATATGAGTCAACAGAACATAAGCACGATAAAAACGTAAAGCATTTTATGGAGGTCACTACCCAAGAGAGGCCTTACCCTGAACTCAGAAAATGTAAGATAAAACACCAGGAAATTTCCTTTGGAAATCTGTACACACATACCAGGTTGAAACCCACCCCAGCAAAGGTATGCGACCTACAGTAGATGTCAGAAGCACATAACAAAACAGAAGTGCAACAATTCTTGGGTGTGATGACATACCTATCTTGCTTCATCAAGGACTTCAGCTCTAAAACTGCTGTGTTGCATGACCTATTACACAAGGACTCTGATTTTCAATGGGAGTCACATCCCCCGAGAGTTTTCAAAGATCTAAAGAGTGAAGTATCTGAAACATCCCTGCTTCACTATTTTGACCCCAAGCTTCCAATTTACATGCACTGTGACAAGTATGCATGGAATAGTTGCAGGTCTGCTACAACTGGATTCAGCTGGCAATCTATCGCCTGTCACATAGGATAGCAAGAGCTTAACATAAACTGAAAAAAGATACACATGTATCAAGCGCAAGCTACCGGCCATCATATTTGGCACACACAGAGATTCCACACATACCTATATGGCCACAATTTCCAAGACCATAAACCCCTTACAGTGATTATTGACAAACTGCTCACATCAGCACTGGCACACCTACAATGACTGTTCATACAATTCCAAGGGTAAAACTTCAAGTTCACCTATAACAAAGGATCTGACAATGTCCTGGCTGATGGGCTGTCACACCTACCATCACCCAATAATTTGGCCCCTATCGAGCTTGATGCATTGGTTGATACTTTTGTTTCTCCACTGATCACATTGAACAACTGAGAAACTGCACAACAGCAGATCCTTTGCTCAACCAGCTGAGAGATACCATCATCACAGGATGGCCAGAGACAATCAAGCAGCTGCCTACTGACAGAGTGTTCTGGGGTCTAAGAGACCAGCTCTCAATAGATGATGGTCTTATCCTCAAAGGACAACAAATTGTCATTCCCCAGGAACCTCAAGAAGACATCCTAAAATAGCTTCATACCACTCTCTTAGGACATTAGAAAACCAAACTCCTCACCAAGGACACTGTCTACTGGATAAACATAAACAGAGACATCAAACAGTTCACAAAGTCATGCAGCATCTGCCAACAGCATCAGCCATCTCAAATGTAAGAGCTGCTTATACAACATGACATTCCAACAAAGCCATTGGATGTAGTTGGCACAGACTTGTTCAATCTCCATTGAAGTCAGTGATGATTATTACCCCAAGTACCCTGTAGTCAAACATGTACTTGCTCATTCACCAAGCAGTGTTATAGTGAACATCATACACTAAGTCTTTGCAGAGTTTGGCATACCATCAAAGGTAGTCAGTGATAATGGACCACAGTTTTCAAGTTTCCTCAACTGTGGATTTAGCAAAGAATGGGGTTTCCACCATGAGACCACTTTATTTTGGAGACCACAAGGAAATGGCTTCATAGAGCATCAGATAAGAACTGTCAACACCATCATCAAGAAAGCCAAGCAATTGGGAACAACACCTGAAATTGTGTTGCTGCTCTAGCACTGTACTCCAATTTCAAATGTTATACCAAACCCTGTACAACTACTCATGGGTAGACAAAATCACAAAAACATCACCAAGATCAGGATCAGATATATGGTGCAATCCAACGTCAACAAAACCAAAAGAGGTGTTTCAACTGACATGCACTCAAGGCCAAAGAGTAAGAGTACAAAACCCTGTGTCTGAAAGCTGAGACCCAGTGACTGTAGTATCCCAGGTAGATGGTCACTGCTCCTATCTCCTGAAAAACGACAATGGGTATGTGCTGCAAAGAAACCAGCAACACATAAGGAATATTTCAATGTCGCCTGCCCCACACGTGTCACAAGAGATCTTGAAAACAGCTTTACAGAAATGTGTGACTTTTGTGGATCCACTTGTCTGTGCAATCCCAAACATACCAAAAATGACCCTCAAAAGCGTACCCGTAACGGTAGGATGGTGCGACCGTCATCAAAGATGAACTTATGATGAATATATGCTCATAACTTCACAGCAAGCACCTCATGGGGCAGAATAATCCCCTGCTTCACTGTAGCTGTTCAGGCAGTCTACCCTGAACTAGCCTTTCTGTTTGTTTTGTTTTTACAAACCTAGTATTATGATCTTTTTTCGGAATCTTTGTTTCATTATTATTTTAAAATAGTTCACATTAATGTTTTCCTTTATTTCTGTTAATGTCAGGAATTTCATCAGTTCATTTGTAAAGTAATGTTTTTTTAAGTGGTGGTGGTAGAGGATATCCAATACACTTTGAATTAGCTAATGAAGTATTCAATCACATTCCTATGAATTTTATATTTAATATTTAAAAACAATCTATAGGTAAGTGTTTTTTTACAGAATATTAAAAAGATTTATAATAAATTTATATACACCAAGAAATGTCTGACAAGCAAATATGGTATTTCAAAAGTATTTTTTTAAATCAATCTAAAGGACTACATTGTTAAAGTGAGATTGAAAAATATATCTTTGCAGAATAAAAAAAAGAAAGCTGGATTTCCAAAGCTAAAAGACTCAGAGAATCATAACAAAATTAAAAAATTACAAATAAATACTTGTTTATTACAAAAATTACAAATATATACTTATTTATGAAAATTTAATTGGAGAGGAAAATGGTACCAGTTCAAAAGAATCAGAAGAATAATTTTTGTATTTATTGTGTGACTGCATCAACATTACTTAAACTTTTCTCTATAAAATAAATTTAATTGGAATGAGTATGAGTTTTCAGGATCTGAATACAATCCTAATTCAAATTTTATTCAATTTTAGAGTTAACTACAATTTTCTCAACATATGTCAATCTTTTTCAAGTTGTTAAAGATGGAATAACAACATATTAAATAGTATACAAAAGTGGTGTTGAAAATTTCTCAACCCAACGCACTTCCAAAATTTGAATCAAATGACCAAACAGATTTTTTTTTACTTTTTGAAAGAGCTTCTTGGTTAGGCCAATAACTTTTCAATACTCCCTTGTAATTGATAGCTGAATTTTGCTGTTGAAATTTTCACAGTGATTAATATTTGACACTGCTTTGACATTGGAGATTATACTGAAAACTAAATATTTTGTAAAATAAACTTTTTTTCATCATTAGGCTATGAACTTATTGATGTACCTACATAATTCTAAGAAAATCTTAACTGGTTAATTCCAAGAATTTAAAAGAAAAAAATTTATGAATACCGATGAAATATTTCCTAGCATCTTGAAAGAACAACATTTAAGAAAAAAAATTTGTATTTGCATTTACTTTAAACCTTGCTTTTTAAAATTTATTTAAATTTTCTCTAACTTTAAAAAGATTTATTAACATACCAAATATTCTTCAGACAAGTAAACCTGCTCTTCATATAGTTGCTGGTGTTAATGCTTTGGTAAATCCATTCTTCAGCACTTGTCAGATGCATTCTGTGAGAAAAAAAAATTCTTTCTTATGTAAGACCACAAAAATGGTGAACAAAAAAAAATGAAAAAGTCATTAATGAAAACGGAATCACCTAGATACAAATTGGATTGATCCAGTTGGTAATTTAATGATCATTTTTTTCTGTTGTCATTTTTGTTTTGTTCCTGCAAGAAATAAGCTTTCTACCTCCACCCTCTCAGGGAATACATGAAACAAGGACTAAAGAATGGATTGGCTGAAAGCAAGTATACAAAGAAGAAATTCAATTATTCAAACATTGGTGGATAAATTTTTCTTGTACTTTTCTCTTTACTCTCAGTCACACTGCACATACACACACAATTCTAAATATAATGTATTAATCTGTATAGGATCAGTTTCTCTATGAAATACAAGGTATGTTTTTATCATATACACCCTATTCTATATCTTATTTTATTTCAACATCTGAAGAAACACAAGAACATAATATACAAAATTATTTTAAAGAGAGTTATATAACTACTCGCCTCAGCTACTAGTCAGTCTTCTCAAACAATGTTGTGCTTAAGTTTTAGATCTGAGGAAGTCTTAAGCAAAGTTGGTTGAAACACTCTCAGGTATAAAAGGAGGGAATTAAAGGAAAATAAAGGAAGCAACTTTCAAAACAGAATGACCAACTCTTTCTTGCATGAATAATAACATTGAGTTTAACCTTTCCTAATTTAATGATGATGTGGTATACTTAATTACAACTTGTCTGAGAGTTAGTAGGTGTCAGCAGTATTAATAATATTTTCAGACTGGTAGTTGATTCAACAATTTAATTAGAACTTTAATCAGACAAAGCTAGGCTTCAAAACCTGGTCTTCAACTCTTCTATTCACTCATCAGTCTCTAAATAGAAACTTCTTAAGCCTGGGTAAATTTCTTCAGTTGACCAACTCTTCTCAGGCAGTATCTTGCAAAGGGTGATGAGGTAAGTAATGAAGAGGGATAGTGATGTTAACTTACAGTATCTTCCCTGACTACTAAACTACAACTGCTGCTGTCCTGAGTGCATGGCTCCTATGACTGCCATCCCAACTACTGAATTGCATGACTACAAATTCCATTCCATTCAAATTGTATACTTATATTGAAGCATCCCAGTATGATTTGAGATTATATTTATTTATCAAAAATCTCTAACTTGTCATTTTCACAGCTTCTATAAATTTGGTTTGTTCCCTTTGAGATTCTCATATGCAGATTGGTTGAAAAATTTCTTACCACTACTTTTATGGTGGGTTTATACTGGCTACATCACTAACTAGATTGCTTCAACCAATTAACATTACCTGATAAGATTATAATTATCCACAACATCAAATTTTCATCTGCCCATACATTTTCATCTTTTCAGAAGTCTTAACCATTTTCTAATTTTCTTGTCTTGAATGACATCACTGTTGTCAACATCTTGTGAAATATCAACTTATGTTCAAATTTTACTTTCTCCAGGTTTTTTTAGTTCAAAATTGAAAATCTCATTTTAAATAGAAAAGGAAAAAGAAAGACTTCAGGGTACTTCCGATATGCTAGCAAAATCCAAATTACTTAGCTTAGCTATTTAAATTTTTACATATCAAGTTAATTTCATTCTAACCAGCCATCCAGTATAAAATCAACATCAATAACTGTTAAGAGTAGATTATAAATTGCAAAAGAATAATCTTGCTGTAATATTTTAATATTTAGGGCCAGAACAAAATTACTATTAGTCAATTACTGTTCATTTTCTTCCTTACCTTTTTGAACTGCACTTGCATGCAAAAAATATGTAAGAAACCTGATAATTGTTATACTTCAATCATGTTTTGAAAATTCAGCACAAATGTTTAATTTTTCTGATTGAAAATGTAAAGTTTGATTTTTTTTAAAGTTTACTTGAGTATTTTTTCACTAGCATTTCCTATCAGTTAAAAGTATCTAAAAGACTATTACTATAGAAGTTATTTGCTTATTTTTTCAATATATATATATATACTGAAACATGAAATGCAAATGATTCAGTATCTTTTGAAATGAATGATTGTAAATAATACAAATTTTTATATGGGATTCACTTAGGCCATAAGTATTGATTGATACTTATTGCTTTCAGACAAAGTTAAATAAAAGGTTGTGGTTCATGTTTCTGGATTTGGTCCTACTTTAGGGGGTTTGTATGATAAAAGATAAAGCTGTTTTTATTTGAAACCCATTTCTTTTGACCACTTTCATAACCATAAACAATTTCAAATTTTTACAAAAAGATGAAAAAAAATTCTTGAAATTTCTTAAATTATGAAAATTTTATACTGAATCTTACTTTTGAAACTTTCATATTGATGCATTTTTCTTTTCCTAATAGTTTAAAGTTGAAGTCAAAAACACAAGTTAATTTTTAAAATGTAAAAAATAAAAAAGATTAGCATAATTCCTATTAGAATTCAAGTATTTATTTTGATATTCTTTTTTGAATGATTCTGCATTTTTCACTATTTTTATTACAAGTTTTATTCCATCTTATTGATTTCTATCATAATATCCTAGGGAGATACAGTAGATTATTTTTTATGAATTACTTTCTTAATCCCCTTTTAAAAAACACTAAAAATTATTGATGTTAATATATTTCAAAATGTTGTGCAATGTGTTTTGTTGAAGATGGTTCCATTTTTGGCTAATTTCTATGTATCCACATATTCAAGTTTATAATCAATTAGTTGATATGTCAAAAACATCAATGAAAGAATGTCACATGTGGAGAAGAAACATCTGCAACCACATGTCACAAAAAAATCTAGTAATTAAACTTCAAACATAAGTTAACAGGCAAGTCACCATGAATCAAGTAATATTTACATCAATCATATTCATGTTTATAGTTCAATAGTGGAACATCAAGCTGAGGGTTGAGGGGTATATGTTAACCAAGTAACTTGTTTACATTGATGTTCAGCTTATTAAAAAAAAAAAACTAAACTTAAAATCTGAGCATGAAACATTTAAGGGATCACTCAATCTCTTAAAATCCAAGAAAGATTGAACAAGGCCACTAGTAAAGATTTAATTGCATTGTCATATTGAATTATTAAGTTCAATTTTAACTAACTCAGTAAAATCCACAAAAAAAAATGGTTAATGTTATGAATGGGATGGGGGGAATGTGATGTATTTCGCACCATATTTGAGGGGCTGCTGAAAAGTTCAAAGAATGACCCATATCAAAGTAAAAGAAATGTTTTTTTTGAAGGGTTTCATTGTCAGGTTGAAAATGTTTTAGTACCTCCTTGTAATTCCTTATAATTTCCCCAACTAACTAATTTTTCATATTTTAAATGTTATGATTTCAAGTGTCTCATTGTATGGTAAAATGACATAAAATTGCATAGAGCACTCAGGTATTTGAGTATTACTCATGTAAATTTAATAAAAAAAGTTTGCATTATATATTTTGAAATAGTGTAAATTGTAGAAATCAAATGTGAGAAGTAGCTATTATTTGGTTAACTGATAATGACTACTGTTTTACACTTATCGAAATAAAGTGTTCCCGGTGTTCTTGGATACATTGCTTTTAATACAAACAATACAGACTGCTAGTGTTACAGAATGAAACTTGTTTCTATAGTACACATCCCGTCTCTACTTTCAAGTCGAGCAGCATTAGAATATCAGGAGATTGAACATTGTTGCTAATCAAAGTGTAACCTCTTATAGCATCAGTGTATCCATTTACATTTTACTACTTTGAGTGTCTATAAATGGCTTTGAAAGATGGAACAGTAAATTTAGTTCACTACAGATTTTGCTAAAATAATTAAATATTATTTTACAATAATTACAACAAGCAAAAGCAACAAAAGTTGCATTATTATTTTGAAGTTTTTTTAATCCATGACCTGATACATACCCAGAAAAATGATCTAACACAAATTATTTCTCTTTTATAACAGCTAAAATATAAAAAATTCAGAATACCTTGTTTAATCCCTGATGATAGTAGAGTTTGTTAATGTTTGATCAACATTCACTTTTAAATTAATCCTGCTTTACAAGGTCAAAGCAACCTTCGAAAAAATTAAAAGATAAAATTAGCAACATATATAAACAGAACATCATGTCTATAAAAAGTTAAATTAAAAAGAATGCTGAAAATAAAACAACTAAAATCATACTAAGAATAGAGTTTGAGTTTGCCAAAAATCTTAGCAGGTAAAAGTTAAATCTTCTCATAAAAATAAATTTTCTCAAAGAAACTACTTTTTAATCAGATAACATATCATCTGATCATCCCCAGAAACATTTGACCACTTCTTACCAACCATTCCTGTCATCCATAGCTCTATCCAGTTCTCTTTTTGTGATTCCAGTATATCTATTAAGATGATTGATGAAAGTTTTACTGGTTTTTATGTACTGATAATTCACTTCAGTACATGAAATATGGCTACATGTGACAGAGAGAGTCTGGGAAACACACACACACATATATATATATATATATATATATTTTTTTTTTTTTTTAGTGAAATTGGAGAAGATTTGAATAGTGAAATTAAATCAGAGCATTTTTTTTTCACTGATGGTGAAATCTGATCTAGGGCAGAAGTTGTACCCATTGAATCTGGGTCATCAGGAAATAGTTGAAATAATTTTTATCGATTAAAAATTGAAATAGAGCTGAGTAAGCTAGCAGGAACTTTGGAATTCACACGATTTTGGTTGAAGCAGCCAGAACCGTGATAATCACATGCAAAGTAGTAAGGCTGAGGGTCATTTATAACCAGCCGGGTTTATCTATATAAACATGTAGTTATGCTGAAAAAGGAAGACGGTAGAAAATTTTTGAAGAGGGAAGAGAGAATTGGCCAGGGCAAGCATTGGGAGGACGAACGCCACTATAACTTTAAGGCCCGCATAGAAATCTTTATCCCTCCATCGCAAGAGTCATATATCGTTCTGAGACGATTTAACATCAAGATAATCACATACACACTATCTCTCAGTCTAGAATCCAGTGTATCTTTTCTGCTATATAAAAGACATTATCAATTCAACCATTGAATTGATGTTTGTCCGGCTTTCTGCAGATATTTATTTTTTTTTGCTGTATAATAAATTTCTTAGTGCAGACTCCCCCGCCGTGTCTACATCTTCAGTCGACCGTGAATGGATGGACATCAACTTTGCTTTCTGGATCAAACAAATCACAATGTGGGCAGGAAGCAGGATTAAACCAGCGAACAGGTTGAAAAATCTACAGATGCTCAGGGGACCTATGGCCACTCCCTTAAGTTCGGTTAGGACCGAGTAGATACATCAACCCCAAGAGTAAGACGCCGGAGGTTGAGAGGCTGGGGTGAAAGTGTTAGACTGGTGCCTGTGACCAGGATAGAACCGTGAGAATTACCACAGCCGTCTGAAAGAGGAGAGAAGGTGGCATTTGTTTTGTCCAGTTGGGACTGAGTAAGACCAGAAAGAACTCTTCAGACTATATTGGTCTGAAAGGGACATACAGAGGAAAAGAGAAGGAAGCAAAGAAGGAGGAAAAAAGAAACAAAACAAAGTGGCGGACCTCAGGTAAGTCACTTTTTGGTTTTTTTGTTCGGCCATTGCACTTAGATCTGCCAGTAATATTGTTGATCTTGTTTTGACTTTTGTCGACTTTTGTACGCAGTTGAAGCACCACCACCGCAAAGTATTTTTCCTTTTGTTCCATTGTTGGTCTCTTCTCATGGGAAAGTGGAAGGATAAGATGCTAGGGATGAGTGTAGCATCAGACGCCACAGATGACCTTGGGGATGTGGGAGTCCCCAAATATTGATGGGTTTCGAGGCTGATAGGTAGCATGAAGCTACCTAGTTTCAAAGGAAACCCCGCGGGCCTGCACGAATGGATTCTGTCCATTCAGAAGAAGCAGGTGATCTATGGCCTCTCAGACCAAGAAATGGTGCTTCTAGCTTATGACACTGCAGTGAGGCAGGTGTCCAACTTCATAGGGGGGTGGTACAAAGAAAACCCGGCTCTGACGTCAACCGAGCTTAAATCTGCTCTGGTGCAGCAATACACAAGTGAGCGTATGGCTATTGAGGCAGTCAGGAAATTATTCTGGCTGCAGTAACAAAAAGGAGAGACTAATGAGGAAATAGAGGAAAGAATCGCAGGGCTAGCAGCGTTAGCTTTTCCATAGTTGGCAACTGGTCCTATTCAAGCCTTGTTGGCTGATGTGTATGTGGACGTGCTGAGTGACAGGGACCAGAGGGGCGATGTTCTGAATTGGGGACCAGTCAGCCTGGCCACAGCCATAGAGGTGGCTCGGACCAGCAAACGACTCTGGGCTAGAACAAGAGGGGGTGTAGTTAGGAACCCCCCAGGTGGGACAAGGTAGTGATGAAAAAGAAGGACTGGGAGCGGATCCAGGTACGGGACCTGAAAGAAGAGGTGGAAGAGGACTGGGATGCTGAGGCAGTTCCCAATAGGAGAGACTGGGATCTGTGTTATGGGTTTTCCCAAGCGCACACCAGGCCGATATGGGCTGATGTGTTGGACTTGCAAATATCGTGGGCATCGGGCTCGCAACTGTCCAACAAACTATGGAGGTGACCCAAGGTCTTTGGGGCCGAACTGCATGACTTGTGGCGAGTTCGGGCACAAGGCTCAGTGGTGTACGGCAGAGGGAGACCGTAAACTGAGGATAAAGTGAGTTAATACGCTGATGCCCCCTATCAAGGGCCCGGGAAACGCCGATGGGTCGCCTGTGAAAAAGTAAGAGGCAGGGTGGCCCCAGTGCAAGTAAGAACTCTGAGATACTGGACATGTGGTGTAGTTGAGCACTTTTCAGCCAGTTGCAAGGAGCAAAGGTGTCGGTGCTGTGGAGGAGTGGGTCACCTGAGACGAACCTGTCCTTGCAGGAGAAAGATGGACCACACTGAATGGAACAATCCTAACTTGAATAGAGGGGAGAAATGGGTTGCTAATCCAAGAAAAGAGGGTCATCCGAGCTCTACACCACCCAGGAGGGCCCCTAGGCAGAAATTGGAGCCCCTAGAAAAAGGTGAACTCCTGTCACCGACTCTCACATCTTGGTTGTCGAGAAGGTGGGGAGGAAGGAGAACATACAGGAAGGAGAAAGGTACAGGTACGGTTTGTTGAAGGGAAGGGCCAGACTTCACCTGTAATGTG
>CAHIKZ030003461.1:0-91548 GCA_903632075.3 Acanthosepion pharaonis | reverse complement strand
TTTTGGGGGCCATTGGGGGAAAAAAAATGGTTTTGGTTTTTAAAATTTTTTCCCAAAATTTAAAAATTTGGGAAAGTTTAATTAAATTTTTTTTTTTCCGTGATCCCTATAATTAAAATCAAGGCAGTCAGTTTCCATTGTGTGTAACACTTTTATATAAACAGTAGAATCTACATTGATATGGCTGCCAAACAAGGCTACAGAACCCAGTCTGCTCTATTGTTTTACTGATATTTGCTGGTGAAAGAGATGCTTTATGCCTTTCTGAAGAGCATTATTACAAAGTGAACACATTGTTTCTGGCAGAATATTTGTTTTACCTATTTCTTCATCTATGGCTATTTGCACAAAAGCTTTTTGAAGGGTGTTGGATATTATAAAATAAAGTATATTGCTTAATATTAACTGTGTAATTGGAAAACTGATTTAATTGAAAAAAAAAAAGGTTTGCAACATGAATCTATTTTAAAACTACTCATTTAAAGGCCACCTAATTCAGCCAGTCAGTTCAATGTCAGTCCACTTTATAGAATTTATATTATCATTATTTACAAATAAATGATCAACAGAAACTACTTCATAATTAGCTAAACTCCAGTTACATTTGCAATTAGTTTGCATTTCTGCTAATCAATAATCATTAGGAGTTTGTTTTTTATGTATACAAACTTGAAATTTAAAAAAATTGTTTTTTGTAATAAAATGTGGAAATGTTCAGGATAGAAGAAAAAAATAAATTAAAAAATTAATACATTTTGCATAAAATAATGATACCAGTGAAATAATAATAATACTCTTGTGTTTCCATATAAAAATATAAAACTTTCTTTTTTTCATATGAAATAAAAGTATCATTATTTCATTCAGTTATCATTTCATTTTCCCCCTATTTTTTAGTGTTATGATTTTATTTTCAGTTTCTGTAAGAAACATACAAAAAACTGGATCATTAAGTGAGCACAAATGCTGACTCCATGTTATTAAATTGCAAATTGAATTGGAAATTGTTTTATTCTCCAAGTTAGAGCACTTTAATGATAGTGTTCTAAGAAATTCTTACAATATATTGCTTTTGCCGTTTTAGGATAAAATACAAACATACCTACAAATAAGAATTGAATCATAATATAGATAATAGAATTTAAATTTGTTTTGTATTCATACTGTTTTCATTAGCAGCCCACTATTTTGAAGAAAAATCCCTTATTCTTAGTGAGCTGAAGACAGCATCATATCAAAACAGTATTAAGCTCTATTCTAACATTGGAATCTGATGATCGACAAAATTTCTTTTGAAAAAATCCGAAGCTTCTTTTGTTGTTGTTTATACTCTTTCATTTGATTTGCGCTTGTGAGTGTGGCTTTATGTTCTTTGCTGTAGATTATTAACTGGTGTGCCCCCTGCGCTTATTTTGTGTGTCCCTAGGGCCCGAGGCATCCAGCATCGGTCAGGGGCTGTAGCCGGCTTTTTCAGCCACCTTGGGGAGCAGTACAATGTACACCACTTGTGGGGTAGGTAGTGCCTGCTATCATCCCTATTGTTACTGCATGAAAAACAAACTTGTATGTTAATTTTACTTGCCTCCTGCATGGTAGCACTCAATCATTTCACTGTTTGTCTCATTATCTTTGTTGTAATTAATACTTATTAAAGGGGTCGGCAAACTTTTTGGCAAGTGAACTAGTCTAGCAAAATGTTTTGAATTAGAACGGTACAATTGGGCACAGCTATTTCAGCACCAAATGCTTTTCTTTCCAAACTTGGTGCTATGAAATTACATGTTCAGCAGTTTATGACTCTAAATTCAGTCTGTAAATCACTGAAAAAGAAAAAAATTATGTAATTTTTGAGACTAGAAAAGAACAGTTTAAAAAAAGTCAAAACCCTTAATATAAAAAATGTTTTGCTTGCTTTGTCAAAGTCAACATTTTATATTTCCTCAGCCATCATATAGGTAAATAGATTAAAAAATGAGGTCAAAAAAAAACAAAACACTTGTAGCAGTGCACATATGGCAAATACAGCTAAGACTAAGGAGGAACTCAAATGCCAGTTGTTATTAGTAGCACCATCTATAACTTACCTTGTTCCTCCAGTTGTCACACAGGAAAGAACCACAAATTTCCTCCACTTAAATCATGGGCAAGTTGCAGAGCCTGAAACCAGTTGGTGTTTCTTTTTCTCATTTCTTCTTTAATTTTAGTGCACTGTGCCACTTTAAGATGCTCCCTTGGTCTTTTGCAATCTTGAGGTTTCCAGTTTAGAGTAACTGATTGGCTGACTGTCTGGCAATTGCAGGTTATGGTTAGAGAACTGTATCCGCCTATCTATGACTTAAGCTAAATATGGTTGAGTAGTTTAGAAATTTGATAATGGTGATTAGTAGGGGTTCATTTACTTTAGTTTGTACCAATCAAGTCTTAAATTTAAAAATATATAGAATAAATCCAGCTTGCTGAATAAACAAAATATTTCTTAATGTCAAAATGTTTGGTGCTCAAATGGCTGTGCCAAAATGTACACTTCCATTTTGGATTTGTGGGCAAAACTCAAAGTAAAATCATGGCTTCATATAAAACTATTTTAATTATTTATTTTAAACTACTATATATACTAATAAACATTGAATTTTTAAAAAAATCTTTTTTTCTGCCCATAACAATGGACTGTTGTTAATTATTACTTAGTCTCAATACTTAAAGAGTAACAAGAAAATTCATTGTTATAGAAACTTGTATGCTCAGCACAATCTGTATTGCCAAAAATATTTTTATTTTTAAAAATTATATAATAAATGATACTAATAGATAAATACATTTACTTTTTTTTCTCAAAAATTGAAAATATTAAAATATATCTGCAAATTATTTTCATGCATGATAACTAATATTAAATAATTTCTAATATAATAAAAGTAAACTCTAAAACAATTCTTTCAATAGTAGTGTTAAAAATGAAGAATCAATGAAAATGAAATTATTTTTCCTGATATAAGAATAAATTAAACTGTTCAAAATTTATGCTTCCTGCTATCATAATTGATTGTAAATGTTAATCAGTTATGATTAACCCCTACATACATAGATTTAATGTTTCATCTTTGGAAATTTTTTATATAAATGTTACTGAAATGAATTGTTAGGTATAAGATTTTAAAGCAGAATTATATCATTTATCTATAATGTATTTATGAAAAGTTAACTTTTCCTATCTATTTAATATTTTTCTATGATTGCTATATATCATCTCATAGACTTTGACAATGATTAGTAGCAATTTTACTTCTAATATTTTATAAAAATAAAGTTTTAAATCTTTTTTTATATCTTATAGCCTATAATTTAGATTTATTTATTTATTTATTCATTCATTCATTTAGCATATTTAAATATATTAGGTGCATAAAAACTTTATTTTATGCATAATAATATTAAAGGAAAATAACTTATGTTATTTTGTTTAATTATGGAAATGAATTTAGGGAAATTTAACTCATTTTTGTTTCCACAATTTTTTGGCTGATCCATTCTATGGCATTTTTCACGTGTACTCTATATGGAAAAAATGGTTTCATTTCTTTATTTTATATTAATACAAAGCAAAACCAGTAGCAAACAAAATTTCAATATTAACATCAATGCTGGTCAAATAAGTTATATTTTCAGCAATGAATGCAGCACAGCTTGTTCCATAATTTTTAACATAGAAATGTTCCCAATGTTGCTAAACATACTGTATTCATGTTAAGCAATACAAACTGTACTGCATTGAACTTCACACTAGTTTAACATACATCTTTGCTTATTTTTATTCGCCACATGTATTCCCTGTGATAGACCAATGTAGATTTCAATACAGTGTGACTTTCATTGTTCAACAGGGATAAAATGTGGGAATTTTGTTTAACACAAAAAGGAATTGACAACTTCTGCACATAATTTATGGAACAAATTGTGCTGCACTTATAGATGAAAATATAAATTATTTGACCAGCATTAATGCTAATGCTTAAATTTTATATTTGCTACAATAAAAATTTTTTTATACCTGTAGAGAACTACAATAAAATGGATTGACTGAAACATTATAGGAATACCAGAATAACAAAAAAATCAAAACAAAAAACAAATGAGTTCAATTGTCTGAAAATATTTGAGAATAACAATAGATTCTAATTAGCCAATGGGCCAGATTTGGCCCACATGGCATAGTTTGCCGACTTCTAGCATATTGCACTCAGCAGCAGTAATTGCATAATTATTCATATTTGGGAGTATATGTTGTTATAACAAAATTATTTAAATCTGTATAATCAAATGAACTTGTTAATTTTTTTATACATTTAAAAATTTTAATATATTTTGTGAATGGTTAAATATGCTATAACATTTTATTTGTATTAATGAAATATATAGGAAGCCATTTATTGTTGTATGATGTTAGCAGAACAGTGTCTTTTAGATAGCAATAACTGAATGCAAAAAGAACTAAACATTAATTGCAAAATGGAGAAGTACATAGTTCATCCAAAGTGTAAGTTACACATTAGGGATATCTGAGTAATGTAATAACAAACAATGGAAAATGTGACACAAATCTGGATATGCATAGGAATAACAAAAAAATGCTTTTCAAAAGCTGAAGAAAATGTTAAACTATCAAAAATATTTTGCTGACAGGTTGGCTAGAGTAGGCTACAAGTAGCAAATTGGTTTACATTGAAAAACCCAGTAATACTAAATTGAGAATTCTTTTTCTTATGAGTAAACCAAATTAGCCCAACTTATTTGAAAAAAATAACCCCAAATATCACAAGTTGTGAAATTCAAAATTTAATACTTCCATACATTTACAAGTAACATAATCTGGTAACCTAACCAAAAAAATAACAAAGAAACTGGATTATTATGTAATATTTAATATTCTCTATAACAATGAATGCTGGATAATTTCATCCCTAATGAATAAAAAACTCGAGGCAACCAATGAATGTTGAAAATATTATGGATGTCACAAAGTTTTAAGGAAGGTAGGAATTAAAAAGAAACTGTTAAGAATCATAAAGCAACATTTAAAATTTGGGTCATAAATAGTGATAAGGAAAACCTGGATAATTTAACACACACAAGTGGTAATAAAGACAAGAAAGCAGTTGGTAACCTACTTAAGTTAGTGCAAGTATTGTTGAGAGCAATAAAAGGAAGGAAGTTATGAAGACTCATTATCTTTTACTTTCTGAAGGGACAAGCTACACAGAAACAGCTGATAACACTAAGCAATGTATATAAAAAGATATTAACAATTAACAATCAAGAACATAGACTCAATGGCAGAGTTCAAATCCCAGGGTATAAAAAATGAACCAACATTCATTATTCATAATTTTAAGAAAAATCACTAACTTATGCAACACTGTTCAGACAATTGAACGTCTTTGTAAACTCGTTTATGGTTCAGTTTGTCAAAACAGTGTCAGGTAAATTAAGTTTCATTCTTAAAAATTCTGTTATTTTAAAATATATATAAAAAATATATGTAATTTAGTGCTTTTTTTTTTTAAGTCTTATAAGATATTCAGGACTAAGTAAAATTGATAAAAAATACCTGTTTAATAAAATTTATCTTTACAATAAACAACTTCCTCTCTCTTTATTTATTTATTTATTTATTTATATATATATACTTAAGAGTCACAATTTTGCAATTGTAAACATATATGTTTACAATTGCAAAATTGTGACTCTTAAGATGATTTTTAATTTTTCACTCTAAAATACTACTGTATAATTAATTTCTGTACATTTTTGTTCAACATGCTACACATGGAAAGGGTTGTAGGAAAGTCATAAGATACACTAAAGTTAACAAATTATTGTAACTTCAACTGATAAGGAAAAAAATATTTTAAAAAAATAAGTAATATTTTAATTTCTTCAATTTATGCTAATGAAATAAGATCTGCAGATAGTAGTGTCTTTGTCCCAAAATAGTAGTCACATTAATAAACGAGCTTAAAATGATAGTTTATAAATTCAGTGCTTGGAACCATTATTTTTTAGAAATATTTGTTTATATAATTCATATTTAAGTTGTTTATTTCCATTTAAAATAGCATCATGATTATTATTGTTGGTGGCCAGTTTACTTATTTATTTATTTTTATTTATTTATATGCCACATTTTAAAGGAATTCCATGTATCATAAGTGCAATTAGGAAAATATAAACAGTTCACTTAAAAGACACCCCACATTATATTTAAAAATTACCATTATCAGGTTTGAATATAATATAAATTTATTGCTAGGACAGATAGAAATGATCTTTAATAAGAGTTGTCAATAATAATAAAAAATCCTATGCTAATATAACAACTATTATGAGATGGAGGTACTAATATTTTAGTTTTAGTTTACTATTGTATGTCTACATGGATTTGGAAATAGCACTAAGTATGAGTTTATAACTCTAGGAAGTGACATTTCACAGTGTCTTCAAAACACACACACGTCGGCAGCAGCAGGCAATGTAAGTTACATACAGATGTACAAGTTCATTCATAGCATTGGAAGTGTTAAAAAAACAAATGAACCCAATTTAGAATACTTTTCTTATTTCAAGAAGTGTTTAAATGTAATTTTGGTTAGACTTTGGCTAAGTTTAACTGTGTATTTTTATAGGAAAATATATTTTTCTTATGTATTTTTATGTGCTTTGAATATTATCTCCATTTTTTTGTTAAATTAGAGTTTTAAGTTGTATCGGGCAATTTTATTTACAATTTAAATATAATACTAAAGTGGGCTCTTATTTTGTGTCCATACTTTCTAAGTTAGGGTTGGTTTATGTTAATCTATATCATCTATAAATTTAAAGTATAGAAGCCTAAAAATATGAAGTAGTATTTTAAGTTTCTCTACAACATGTATTACAAAAACTTAAACCGTAAAATTTTAGGCTTCCATACTTTAAAAGTGTCCACATTTGCCTAAAAGCTGGTACAAAATCAGAATCCAATTCATCAGTAAATTTACACTGTAAATTGAAAATTTGATTTCATGTCAGACATAAAATCATGGTCCCAAACTTTTAAAGTTAAATTTTCTGAAAAATCATATTTTTCCAAAAGAAATGGAGGCTACTTTCATAAGGAGTAGAATACATTTTCCAACAAAATTATATACTTTAGCTATTAAATTCATAATGTGAATAATAATAAAGTTTCATAAAAACTATGATGTTATTTGCACTGTGTATATTTCATGTCCAAACCAAATACTCAATGTTACAGCATATGAAGATTTACAGACAAGGAAAGAAACTCGTGAAGCTGCTTGGCAAAGACCTGGATGGGATGAATGTGTAGCTTACACAGGTAATGTTTTAATTTTAGTGTGTCTCACAAAATGCATATACACTTTGAATGTTTAGTGATACAATGTTCATTCAGATGTTTCTACTTTTTATAATTTAAATTAAAAATGACGAATGTAAAATTATTTTCAATTCTTATAAATGTTTTAATTGATGGCCATTTTTGTCCAGACAATTCTGAGAATGTTAACTACTGGAACTCCATACATCACAAAGCACTTCATTTGGTATTTGGACACATTCTCTTTGACTGGCTACTTTCATTTAATTAATTGTTACCAAAAATACATAATCACTCATGTCTTTGAGTTGTTCCCATTTAAAAGAAAAAAAAGAAAAAAAAAGTCTAGTGACATGAGGCTTATTGAAGCTTTTGTGCAAGGGAAGAGTTAGTACTTAATGTTTTGTAGATTTTCACCAAGAATTGGCCTTCACAACAGAAAGATTCATATTCATTGAGGGCTTGGATCAATGTTGAAATAGTTTTCCAAATAAACATTTTAAAATTAATTCTCTCTTTCTCTCTCTCTCTCTCTCTCTCTCTCTCTCGTTGCTTAGATTTTCTTGGAGACTGATTAGATCCCAGCAACATTTCTTGTGGAGCTCATGGGCATCCACCATCTTCTGGGACAATGCTTGTAGACATCTTGGACAGTTCCTTCTATTTCGAACTTCCCGAATTTGAGCAGAAATGAGTCGTACTGATGAATTTGTTTGAAATTCTATTTGCATGCTTCAGCACTTCCAGTAGCATTTTTTTTTCTCAAAGCCATTTCATTTAAAATATTTTAAATCAGTTTAACCTAAAAAAAAAATAAATTATAACCTATATAAGTATATCAAAGAAAATGGCGACTTACCTTGTCAAACCAAGCGACAGTGTGTCACATGTATCCTATGATGGAAAAGGGGCGAAAAAGAAAATTAAGGCATGTATTCCGCATGACATGCTGAATACGGAATATTTAAATTTAAAAAAAAAAGTCTGTTGCAGGAGTTGCTGTAAAAGTATTTTGATATGCAAAAATTGGGCATCCTCTCCCAGCTGTCGATGAATGAAAAAAAAAAAATGCTCAGCTGATAAAAGCAGTTGGTGTTCTCGAATCAGGCAAAAATTTGTGTATTTTGGCTACTGTGTTCATCAGAGAGTAAGTTATTTTTCTGACTGGTTATGTGCATTGTGATTTGTGAGATAGTACCTGCGAATCAAGTTTTCGGCATTTCTTTCTGCCCCCGATATTTGTGTCTGAACTTAGTGATTTGTTCTCTGCATTGTGGAAGTAATCTGCGACAAATATTTCCTTTGCTTTCAGAATGCTTACAATAAGTATGAATGAATTTAGTGGAGAGACTCTGTATTTGTACACATTTGTATTGTTATAGTGGAACACACCTATTCTATAGTTAAGACTCTCCCACCTATAATAAGTAGGAGTAGTAAGAGTAACGAGTCGCTCAGTGAGTTGGTCAGTCAGTCAGTCAATGCCGGACGACCGTTAGTCGGATATTAAAGTATCAGCCATCACAACTAGATTTCTCTGCGTTATACCTATTATATCAAGTTCCTAACGTTTTGTACGTCAAACCTATTTTAGGACCGACTTAGTACAAATACAAGCCTCCACTGTGAAATCACTCCATAACATATATCAACCTTGTTTCTAGTCTATGCTATTGTAGCAAGTATCTACTCACTCCCTAGCCATTCAGAATTGGGAAATCACTTACATCTTCAGAGAGAGAGAGAGAATCTTTACTAGTATTCTACTGGTTTGTACAGCCATAACACACAACAAAGATGAGTTCAACTAACTCAGTATATTGTTTCTTTATACATGTTTACTTCATATTATTATTGACCTCTCAATAACTTGTGTATTCATGCTGAGTATTTTATTAATTTTTACCTTTTTCTTTTCCAGTACCACTGATCCGTCACATGCAATCTCGGATTTTGATTCCAACACCTTTTTCTCCCTTACAGTAGTCAAGGGAGATCGGAAATTTTACTAGATTTTGAAAAGGAATATTCATTTTACCAGCTCAAAGCTGTGACCCTCCTGCTGCTATTGCTATATTTCTGGTGAAATGGCATATATGGCAACTGAAGACAACAAATCGTAAGCTTGTAGATGAAATTGATACCACTTTTGACTTTTGTTTGTTATTCTACTTAAAATGTAAAATAATAAAGAGCTTCTAAAAAGAGGTGATAGTGTTAATCACTTTAGATGACCCTCCACATTTCAGGGAATCTTTGTTCCTAACCCAGTGAATGTGAGAAAATCAAAAATATCTCTAACTTCCCACAACATCTTAACTGTTAATGTTCTTGGCCATATTTAACATACTTATATCAATAAAGAGAAGAATTGAAAAAAATTAATTTTTTTTTTTTGTATTATATAGAAACAAAGTAATGTGCTTATAAAATTGGTGTTTACATTTAAATTTAACTCTGTAAATAAAAATCTTCCAAAAATAGTATTCCTAAGAAATAGAAATGAAAGAAAATAGTGAATTTAATGAATACTTTGCCAGATTTTGAAAAAAAATATTTTTCATTTATTTGAAAAATAGATGTTTGTTTACAGCAGCTGTCTCTTTTTCCACTTAATGCAGTCTCAAAACCTCCTTAATTATTAAAATATTTTATGCATTTATGACTTAGTAAACATTTTTAGGGTTTTTAAAATTTTTCTTATCAATGCATGTCATCTGGGATTTTCCAGTCATCTAAAAAAAAAACTCCTAAACAATTTCTCATTTAGTTATTGATTGCAGATATGGGAATCTGCAAAGGTTAAACCTACCGAAAATTGAGATTCAACTAATTTGCTCAAATGTAAAAGTTACAGTTTGTATTTCTGTCAGATGCCTTGTGAAGCATGTGCGAGGTTGTTACAGTTTCAGTAGCAAATAGATTTTTATGCACTTATGGTGTTAGTCCTACGCCCAAACAACTACTTGGGCTTGGGGCCTGGTTTGAATAAAAAAAAAAAAAAAAATATATACCAAATAAATTTCATGGGTATTTTATGCACAAATTTTTTTTGTTTATTTTTCTTTTCTTCTATCATGAACATTTCTACACATAATTACCAAAACAAAACAATTTTTTTAAATTGTATGTTCTTGTGTATAAGCTGACCCCCTATTTAATGTCTGAAAAATGCATAAAAATTCAAACCCCATGTATAAGCTGAGGCAGCCAATGAACACATTACAACTTTCCTTTTAAATGACCGACACTTCATTAGTAATCTTAATTTACCAATAATTACTTAAAACATATATACGATATAAAGTTTCCAAATCTTCCCAGTAACTGATAAACATCCAAGGTAAAGCAAAATTGCATGAAATCATATCCTAATTCAATCTTAGTGCTGCTCAACTTAAGTCAATGTACTGTATTAGGTTCATTGCATTCTATTTAGTTTTGTCGTCATCAACCAACAAGGATACCATTTATGGGACTGTGGAAGACTGGTCAGATGTGTTACATTTCCAGGTCATTTAAGCATATAGATGAGTTCTGTGTATATAATGTTGCACAAGGCTATGGATCCATCCTTTCAGCAAATGGTGGTGGTTTTGTAATGGTGGCGAATGTTCTGTTTGAGTTTGCAAATACCAGAAGTGAAACGGGAGTTGTTCTTGATAAGTCTGACCTATACAGGGTTTATTGCAGACGATTTACACTCCTTTATATGGCCATATTTTCTGGTGATGACGCAAACCCCACCCCCACCAATCATCTAAAACTGTTTCCAGAAATTCTCAGCTGACTTCAGGTTCTCCATTGGCTCTTGCACTAACAAGATTTAAGCCTCATTGTGCATGCATATGATTTGTGGCAGATTTTACTATATTCCCTGCAACTATACCCAATAAATTCAAATTAGTTTTGAATAGCCCTGAAACATGCTTGGTTAGATATACACATGCAACAACTCCAATATTATTAACTCAATTCCACACTAACTGCTATTATTTAGGTTAAAGGAGTTATTATTATTATTAGGTAATTGTCTCTAATATTTTGTCACTTCAGTTGGTGCTTGGTTAATTCACTGTATTTACAAATCTTATATAAAAACCAATGTCATTTTTGTTTCGTGGTTTGTTTTGTCATACAAAAGCAAACATATCTAAAATTCAGTGAGCCCTGCTCTAATACAAACCATCAACTTGAAGATAAGCAGGCAAACAACATACAAAGATGTCCACTTACTGCTACTGTAATATTTGGGTGAAATTAAGTTTGGAATACTAACTTAATTTTCTTTTATCTTTTAACATTTGTAAATATTTCTGAGTCACATTTACTTCTTTTCCAAATTTTATTGATGCCTTAAAATCATTTGAAAAATTAAAATACAAAACATAATTGCTGTTGTCACCCTACAATGCTCATCAGGTGTTATTCCATGAGATAAATACTAAAGAATGGATCAGCAAAAATGTGATAACAGCCAGTATACAAAGAGGTGGTTCATATGCTTGAACAATGTTGCCTATTAAGGATTTTCTTGTCAAAGTTATACACAATAAAATAATGAAAACCAAATTTAACCTTCTTGGATACTTATTTCAACAAGACAGCCATGTAAATGTGATTTTTTTTTTTTTTTTTTTTTTTTTTTTTAATGAAGTATTCTTATTTTAATCTAAAAATTTAATGAAAATGATGGGGGGAGGACTTTAAAAATTCAGAATTTTTTTTTTTCAATTCTTCATATATGACAATTTTTTTATTAAAATAATTCTTTCAAAAATAACAATTCTGATATAAATTCTGTAGATATGAATTTATGACATCAAAGCCTAAAAGCTGATTGTGGGTGTAACAATAAAGATTAATTTTTTTTCAAAGTTCATGGAACTCTTAAAAGTTCATTCCCAATTCTAATTTTGTATTCATGATTGTGAATGAATAAATTAACTGTGGATATGTCTTTTTTATGCTTTTGAACATTTTTGTTAATTTATCAATTACAAATGATTTTACCTTTATTTCCTGACTTTGATATTAATTAATTTTTCTCTATTTGATTATTCACTATCATGTGTTTTGGTCATATCAGCCTACAGATGAGAAATGGTAATGTGTCCTGGATTCTGAATATGAATGGTAATTTCATCTTGTTTACCAATCATGTTTTTGCTTAGGAAAATTGGTGTTGAGGAACTCCCCAACTCCAGGTATAATTTGGAATCATCTACAGCCTTAGAGCTCCTGGTGCTGTTGAATGGGATTTTGATCTGGTGGGTATATTAATAAACACATCCCATTACCATTTTGTTTTTTCTTGGAAGAATGTTTTTTTTTTTTTTTTTTACTGAATACACCGACGGATGAGTGTTGAAAAATGGACTGGCAAAATTATTAACAACAATAAATATACAAAGATGTCTGTGTCTATACAATGTTGGATTTCAATTTTTTGTCTCTTTTAACAAGATTTTTTTTTTTTTTTGTTTCTAAATGATTATTCCCTTCTACTATATCCAGATATGCACAGTTAATTACACATAGAAGCAGACTGAAAATTCATGCTCAAATGATCATTACTGGCTTGAATAAATAGCTTATATGGTTTGAACAATGTGGTTTGTAAGACTAGAATTACTCAGGTAACATATTCAGCATCCAAAAAGAATACACTCGCATTAACTAATGTTTGCTGTTGTAGTGGATATTCTCAGCCCAGTCTCAATTTCAACATATTTGCTAAACAATGTATGGGTGTTGAGAGACTTCTTCTGGATTTAATTTGGAATCGTCTAGGTACTTCAATTGGCCAAACAAGGTTGTTTGGACAGAATGTTTTATTTTTTTTTTACTTCAAAGTTTTATTAGAAGGTAGTCTTTGAACTAGTAGGGAATTTTTTTTTCTTTTTATGCATTTTTTGTGTCACACATGGATTGGTGTCTATGCATGTACTTCTGGTGGGCAATCATAAGGCCACATTATGCTTTAGTCTTAGCCACCTTCCATTTGGTTTGTACTGTCATAGATGATGGACAGTGATAATTACTTTGGTCTTGTAACTGTCATGAGATCATTCTACTTTTTAAGGAGAAAGCCTCAAAAATTAAAATAATCTTCTCATGATAGTTACAATTAAAAAAAAATACAAGTAAACCTGTAAACAAAATATCACCTACCTACCTCAACTTTTCTTTCTTGAATATTTGTGATATTAGTACCAATTTCTGTAGTGTAGAATCTTTTCTCTTGATTCTCCAGATATCTTTTTTGCTTTACAAAACTAATGTAAACTCTTCTATTGCTATTGTCACAATTCACTTCTCTTCACAAGCTGTGATGATGTCCAAGGTCAGCTGTATGCATATACACCTGGTTTACTATGTTCACAGGTTTGATTCACTGGCCGTGATTGAATTCAACAAAGAATAAAAACAAATACTTTTCAAGACACTGGTTGAGAAATAGCAAACCATATGATTTCTCACTTAATCGACAATTTCTTCCTTCAGCTTCAAGGTGAACTCTGCTATCTTACTAACTTCCAGCCATGGAAAAAGGACCCTTACACTCAGTGCCTGTCTCAGTGACTGCTGACTTACTGCTGGCCCTTTCCTCATTCTGCTGACTGACTGACTCATTATATGGATACTGGCTGGGGTCCCACCACCCCTATTCGTCCACTTGTGTTCCAGAAAAGGAGACCACCCATTCAGCTTTTAGGTGGTCAGTTTTTCAAAGGACTCTACTTTTATGATTATCTAAAACACTAACAAAACTTTGCCAATTTAAAGGCAGACTGGAGACAGGATTCCTAAGAAGCTCTGGCCATTAAATTAACTTAAAAGGAAAAATAATCTATTTATCTTCTAAGGATGCGAGAAATTGTATTGCTACACTACCAATGAATTCTCTGTTTCAGGCTATCTTCCTCTTTGTCAAAAAGATTCTAATATATGTATACATGACCTTGGTGTTTACATCCAGGAAAATTTTCCAATGGCAAGAGGTGTCCCTGGATGGTTCTTTCATATACTTTCAACTTTATTGCACTCTGTTAGCTATCTCTTTTTCCTTTATCATTCTCCTTCTCAGGGCTGTAACATATTAGACAAAATAGTAGAGAAATAGCTCTCTCTCTCTCTCTCTACATTCATCTGCAAATATCTTCGTTTGGTGATTTTAATGGCCATCATGTCAAGTGGCTTAAGCATTATAATGTTACTGATGTTGCCAGTATTCAGACTTTCAATTTTTCTGTTGTTCAATCTCTCAGTCAAATAGTGGATTTCCCTACTGTATTGGCATTTTGGATCATGCTGTAACATCTGATATTTTTCTCTCTTCTTTTTTCCTTTCTTTCTTTTTTTTCCTTTCTTCTGTTTTTTTTTTTTTCTTCTGTTTTTTTTTTTTTTTCTTCTGTTTTCGTCACCTATTAAACATTAATAACCCTCCTATTCACAAGACTTCTTTTATTACCAGTGTAATTATTGGAATTCTAAGTCTTTATTCACTGACATAATGAGACACTATATGCTATAACAAGTTTGGTTCTCATTATTACTGGGGGGGCTCTGTAATAGTGCGTTTAATTAGAGTAAGTATCCCAACTCTCTTCACTTGATTTGAGATCTTATCATTTGCTGATAAAATAATGTTTTGCTCATAAATTTTCTTCCCATTCTACTCTTGACATATCTTTGCCTGACATCCCAGTTAGAACTGACTCTCTACTGTTTGATATGCATATAATTCCATTTAAGGTTTCTGCTATCGTCTCTAACCTGGATCATCACAAATCATGTGGATTTGATGCAGTAGAATAGGTCGATTTTACCCTTTTTTTTCCAAATCAACTTTAGACTAAGTTTTGATAGTCAGGACTTTATGAAAACTCACACCAAATTTTAGATTCCTAGCTTTAAACTCCTTTTGAGGAAATGTAATCAAAAATCAGCATTGAAAATGTGTTTAAAAAGCCCTTCATTTTGGCAATATTTGATTGAAAAATGTTATTTCAACAGTAAATCAAAAAAATTTTCCTTTTTTAATAAATAAATTTTATATTACATGAAAACTAATTCAATTCAAATATTTATATAATCATATCATGAAAATTTTCAGTGTAACAGCCTTTTAGAAACAAAGGAAGGTCTTAGTTGATGGCATAAGGTTTTTGAAAAAATGTCTGTCTTGCCTCAAATCCGTAAAGATGCTTCAGTTGTTAATTCCATTGCTCTTTTAACACTGAGAATGTGAAGAAAAATTGGGCAAATCTAATTTTGTGTTATTTAAAAGAGATGCTTGAATTTCATATTCTGAAAAATTTTTCAGTGGTTGCATGTTCATAAATTACATTTTGGGATAGATTGATTTATTCTGACCAATATTATTAATAGGGCCACTGATTTTCATAAATTCTACTTGTGATAAATCATGATAGTCCCTTTCACACAATTTAGTTAGTGGGTCTGTTAAAAAAGCATAAATATGTTGATGGTACAAGAAGCAGTTAGGCGTCTTGTATTATCAACATATTTAAAAACAGCTCTGAATGGTAGCTCATTCTGATGTAATGAACAGCCAGTTGTATGTAATTTGCAATGGAGCATCTTCTCCAGAGCAATTACAAGTGCTGCCTTACATCCACTATTTGTGTTGTCCAGAAAAACAGCTTTAAGGATGTCTATACTCTCAAATTCTTCAAAATCACAAAGCATCTTCTGTTAAAACGGCACCAGTGAAACCTCAAGTTAACAGACTAATAGTGGGGATCGTCTGTTAAAGCTGTTTGTCCATTAATTTGAAGCACTTTTTTCGTGGCCTAAAAACATCCAGCACAGTACAAGATTATTGTAAATAAATGTAAATACAGTGTGTGTGTGTGTATGTATATATATATAAATAAAATGTGTATTTTATTTTTAAGTTACCATAAACCTTTAAAGATTGAAGAGTTTTAAAGTCTGTTGGTTCCGAGAGCATTAATTTGAGGTTTTCCTGTACTCTATGAATCAGGTATTTCCCAGTTTCAGTTCTTATCTCTTGAATAAATGTTAAATAGTGTTCTGGGTCCCTTGCTTTTCTTAGTTTAATGTCACCATTTTCCCTATAACTACTTAGTTTGGAGAAATCTGTACTCACAGGGTACAAATTAAAGTGAAAGCAGATGGAAGGAATGAGTAACCTACTTGACAAATTTGAAGAGAAAGATGAAGGAATAAGTAGTACAAAGATAAAGAGGTTGTAAAGATGCAACTGTGTTTCCACATTTTGTGATGTTGCATTCACAAACTTAAATGTATTAGGGAAGAGTATGTGCATAAGGTAATGCAATGAAAGAAAAACACCAAATCAGGAAATGAAAACATGAACCCTGTTTTCTACATTACATGATCCCAAGCATGACTGTTAATATAGACCAGCACCTGGATATAGTCCATTTCTGGTTTTGTTGTCACTTGATCCCCCAAAACCCCTTTACTTCCCCTTCAATTAAAGTGGATGCTGCTTAGAAGACTAAACTTCAGAAGGAACCAGCCACTGGTCTATCAAACAAGCACAAGAAACCAAGAAAAAATACCCATGTAGAGAGGGGAGGGGGTTATCTATAGTATCACTTACCTCCCCACACCATCTTGTCATTTATAAAATCTTTTATAAATTACAAAAAAAAAAACTAACCAGTCCATAATTCCTGAAACAAAAATTAAAACATGAGTCCATCATCTTTGAACACTTTGAGATATTATGAAAACTGTTTTCCTTACTCCCCAAGACCTGCACACATTTGGTTGGGACAATTTCTTTTTCTTTTAATGCTTCTCGCCCTAAAACCTTTATACATCAACATTTCTTCTCAGACATACTTTTGGTATCACAGTCTGAATCCCTAGTATTTTCTTATTGCTTTTCCACTTGAACAAAAAAGGAATTCACTTACCACTACACCTCTATATTCTCAGCTCACCAGTTATTATTTCTTTCCATTAGTATCTTCAATATGACTTTGAACAATTCCTCCCTTCAGGTTCAACATTATTTTCAATGAGTATTTATTTCATAAAATTTTCATGTTAACAGGAGAAAATTAATTAAATGCTGTGATTGATAACTGCTAATAAATCTGTAAGAGATTATAGTGATCACTGAGTTTTAATGCCATATCAGCCAGCAAGCAATTGTAATAAAGAAAGTGATTGTCTACATTGTGTCTTATGAGATCCTTTTCAACCAAAGGACAACTGTAAATTTTTTTTATTAATGAGTTTAATTATCTCCCACACACTTTTAGCAAATCCAGTGTTGCTAATTTTCCTCAGTGATGCATACAGACTTTCCTAAAGAACAAGATATGCTTGTTATTATGACTTAAATTTTGACATTATTATCTTCATGTTTAACCAGAACAACATAACGTAATACATCATCTATCTTCTTGGTGGTTTACTTATGTTCAACTTTGACTACTGATGCTGTTCACGTTTTTTTTTAGTCTACCAACAAAAAGAAATAACCGAGCCATCCACTCCTTGTAATTCTATTGAGATGACTGACTTGAATTAGAAATTAAAATTAGTTTCATATGCCACTGGCTAAATGAAGATGAAAAATTGGTTGGAAGTTCTCAGAAAAAAAATAGCCTTTGAAACTGTGGCTTTGAGAATGGCTCAAAGACAGACTTATGTATACATTTCCTGTTTATATTATATCTCGGCCTGAAATAAAGGATTTCTTTATTTGTTAGCTTATGTAATTAATAAATATATAAAATTGTGTTGTATTTTAGAGAATAGTTTTTTTTTTTTATAAAGGGGCTGTGGGCAATTCAATTTTCATTTTATATGTCTACAATGAGAAAGTGCCAGCCATTATAGACAGGTGATAAGATTTCAGACCAGAAATCCTTTGGTTGCAGGTTTCAAGCCCAAATTGACATTGTTTTTCTTGCAACAGCATAAGTAAAATACACTTTTCACAATATAAATTGTAACATGGTCTCCATCTAAACGTTATTCTGACTCTGCCAAAAGCCAACCATGTTTGTTCAAACCATTTCCAGTATTAACAACTTTAATATTTCTGGGTCTAAACAAAATGTAAATTATGCAATTCCAAATACTAGAATGCAAAAAGTCATCTTAAAAGGATTTATTGGACGAAAAGAAGAGAGAATGTCAAATCTCTTACCCAAGTATTTTGAATGGTGCAACCAAATAAAACACAACTCTTACTCTGGTGTGAAATTTGCAGAGAAACAAGCTGTAATGTAATCATTGTAAGGTATGTATTAATTTATTGCCAGGGGCTGTGGGCATGTAGGAATTAGTACAAAGAAATATTCTAACTAAATATGAATGGTCTACAATGTTATGTAACTAGCAGTTTTGTTTTTCTGTGTAATATTTACTACTCTCCACTTCCTGAGAGTTCTTTTCAAGGGAGGAAATCTAGTAACTCTTGGTATTATTGCATGGCAATTACTACTACACAAGTATTTATTACAATGACAAAAATATTTTTCCCAATATACAAAATGTACAAATTACAATACAAGTCTTACACAAAATTTCCCTTGTGCACTTCAAATTGTCAAAGCAGGTTATCAGTTTTTTCAAATACAAATCAGTTTTGTCTTATAAGACTACTCTTGTAAAGGAAATGTTTTCCTTAACAGGATTTTAACAACTTTTAGAGCAACAGTTCATATAAATCAATTTCTTGACAAAAAAGAAATTTACTTACTTAAATAAATTACACAATTACAGGTTGAAAGTTGAAGTTCAAAGGGGGTAAGAAAAAGTTGACTTACCTCAGTGAAACTGCTTTTCAGTATCCTTTTGACAAATATTCAGATTTTTGGAACAGGTATCCACCAGTTTAAACTCAAGGGTTTATGAATTTCATTGTTATGAGAAATTAGAGATAAAGTCTTTATTTACCTTATTCAACATCAGCAATGTAAATATTATTGCAGTTCATGTGGTCTGTTTCTTTTCTCCGTAGCAGACTTTACACACTGAGATTGTCAGAACTTTCTTTCTGATAGCCTAATCCCTCCTCAACAGCCTTTTGTCCAAGTATGGTCTAGCCCTTTCTGGTCTATCCAGGATTTTATGTAAGAGCTATATTGTGAAAAATAATTTTTGTTTTAATGAATGAAAATTTTCCCTCTTATATAGCAAACACGAAGATCAAAACCAACTTATAAACCAATTCCTTTAGGGAGCCTATATATTTTATCCCTATTGGTTAAAACATTCAGTGTCACTATCCAATCATACCAGGCCCATTTTTAATTCAAATTTGGCTGGTTTTTGAAAGCATCAATGCTGGGCCCATCCTGTGTATGTTTTCTGTGAGTCTGTGTGTGCACTCCTCTGTGTTCATTTACTGGCTGGAGTAAGTTAATGGGTCAGCTAAAGAAGAAGGAAGGAATATTCTTAATTTGCATTTCCCCCGATTATGGGGATTATTATATGCATGATGTAATACCTTAATATAGAGACGAGATGGAATGGCTGATAGAAAAGGAATTACAAACATGCTTTGTTCTCAGAGTTTTAGAATGCTAAATCATCTACAAATTTATATACAAACATTTACAATACCACAACAAGCTGATTGAAAATATCAAAGAGATATAGGATCTAACTTTTATTTACACTATTTATATTTAGACTATTGTCGTTATCTTTGTTATTATAATGTTGTGACCACCGGCCTTCTTCAAGTGTATACCAATCTGGGTAATTTACAGGGAATTCTGAACAAAACCCTTTATTTAATATACAGGGATAAATTGCTTACGTTCCACTGTTCTTATCTAGGAATATTGTCTAGTTCTTATTTTTATTTAATGCTAAAAAAATATATTTAAAAAAAAAAAGCAACTGCTCGGTTTGACACTTGGAAGTAGACTGGCCACGTTCTACAGTATAAACTGAAGTGACTAAGCAGCCATTACGTGACGTCATTTCAACCAAAGGGAGATAATCGCCTTTTGCATCACTACAAAATACTGAGTTACCTCTTTTAGTGCTCTTGGCTTCATAATCTGATCACATTTTAAGTGTGCAGTCTAACTTGAAGTATAGACCCTCTAAAATAAGCTCCAAAACGAAGCTATAAAACCAACACTTAGTTTTATAGATCCAGATACTAAAGTATAGAATCTCCGTGGAAGCTGCTTGGCCAAAGTGATACTCGCCCCAACTTATTCTCATAGAACAGGAAAATATTCCCAGAAGTTTAATCAAGTACATTTTTCCTGCTTCTGTGTGATTATTCATCTAAAAATCATTTCATGGGGATTGAAATAGTTTACTTGAAATAAATTATATTGTATTTCGAATGCAATTTTTCGCTTTATTTTTAAGCCTATTTCCAATTCAAGGGAGTTAATTCACATGTTTTTATTAATTTTTGTTTAAAATTGTAAATCTTATTAGACACAAATGCAGAATTATATTTCATTTTTTATCTATGGAAAAATGTGTGATCAAAATATGAGGAAAAGTAAATAAAATAATTAAGAGTCTTGTTGTTAGTGTTAGTACATGACTCGCATACATACAGGAGAACCGACAAGACGAGAACATGTAACAATCTCAGTTTGTTTTTGAGAGAGATTTTTGCCGTTCTATCGGAATTTGGTAGAAAGCTTTTTTAAGTCCAATTTGGTAAATATGGTAGCGCCTTCTAGTGACAGGGCAAAGTCCTTAATATGGGGAATAGGGTATTTGTCTGGTACAGTTTGGGCATTTAAAAGCCTATAATCCCCGCACGGACGCCAAGTGCCGGTATCGCTTTTAGGAACCATGTGGAGTGGTGTAGCATAGGGACTTGAAGATGGTCTAATTATGCCTAACTTAAGCATATTTTCAAATTCGTTCTTAGATACCCGTAATTTTGTCGAATACAAACGACGAGGTGATGTATGAACTGGGGGTCCAGTCGTCTTAATAAAATGGGTAGCCTTATATTTGATGGGCTCCGCATAAGTAAAGGGTCACAAAAGTGACTTATATTGATGGAGTAAGTTCTCATACCTGTTTGCTTCTGGAATTAGTGAAGTCAAGCCAATTGTCGAATGTTTAGACGATGTTCCACGGCGCTGTAGGTTCGTGCACGTGTCGGTAAGTGTGCGTGAGGAAAGCTCAACAGAAAGGTTGAAATGCGCCAAGAAATATGTCCCGAAGATTGGCGTCTCAACATCGGCTATCGTGAAGGTCCAGGTAAAATCCCTCCTTAGACCGATGTTGAGGGACATAATGCGTTTGCCGTATGTGCTGATTGGCGTGCCATTGGTGGCTTGCAGTTTGAGTAAAGCTTCTTTGGGTCTTATCATCGACTTGTCATAGCTGCTCAGTGGTATGACGCTGAACTGCGCGCCTGTGTTGACCAGAAGTTTATGGTTGCTATTGCGATCTTGTTTGTAAAAGAGGCAATTTTTATCATCATCCTGGCAGCCAACGTCTTTAATGGTTTCCAGGTTGGTCGTTTCCCTGTAGCTTAGCCGAGTGTGTGTTTTGGTACGAACATGGCGGTTGGAAATGAATATAATGACAATTTGCATCGGAAGAAATTACTAAAAACACAGTGGTTAGAGATCGAACAATAAAGAGATTTTTATATATACAATAGATATACATGCAAGGATAACAGAATGTTTGTTGATTGTGTCAATTGAGACAAGATTATGAAGAATGTTCATGCAGAAGTTTGGTCAATAAAAGTTAATGGTTTTGATTTGTTAGTGAAATTAAAATAATTTGGTTTCTGCAGGGAAAATCTCTAATGTGTTCGTTCAAATATTAGTGTGTATGCGTGTGTTACTTGTTAGTTAGAATTTAAATTGTGAAGAGTTGTTTGCCTTTAACTGTTTAGCTAAATTGATGAATTGTACAATTACTGTTTGTGTAGTGAAAACGTTCACTTTTTAAGTCAATTGTAATTTGCTCTTTTGAGTGTTGAGAATTTTGAAGTGATGTTGAGTCAGTGAATTGACACGCGTGGAGTTTGGTAGCATCTCACGAAACTCGATGACTGACTGACTTGAAGTGAGTCATGCGGTTGTTTATATAGACTTTGGTGTCTAAAAAACGGCTCCAGGGAGGTTCGGCGGGAAAAAGGATCTGTTTCGGCTTTGCTACAGTTTAGTGTTTCTTAATCAATAGAAGATTGAATTTACTGAAACGAAGTGGTGATTGGTTAAGGCTTTTTTTTTAAAAGAAGAATACATCTTTCTGAAAGGGGTGGAGGCTAATGTGTAAGATTCCACAAGCCTTTTTACTGCTCTTAACTGAATTTACTCGTTTAAAATTACTCCGCATTTAAGTTACGTCGTAAAGTGATGACAAGTGGTGTTTTTGTTTTATAGTAAATCTTTCTTTTTAAACAAAAAAAAAATTAATAAGATAAAGCTTTTCTTTTGCATTAAAAATAAAACAAATAATAATTAATGCGCAAAGTTTGCACGAACTTTGAAAAGAGTATGATTATTTACAAAATAAAAAGAAATACTCCTTCCATTTTTTTTTTTTTTTTGTAAATAAAAATTTTGGGTTTATCTCTTTTTTGGTTAATTCCCTAAGGTTTATTTATTCTATAAAATAAAATTTTTAAAAAAAAAAAACGAAATGATAATTAATTTTTTTCTTTTGGAAAGAGCATGATTTTTTTTTATTATATAAAATAAAAAAATGTGTTTGAAGGTTTTTTGTTTTTCTTTTTTTTTTTTTTTATAATCATGAAGTTTTCAATATTCGTGCATTTTTATTTCGAAATTTTACTTTGTAAATATTTCAAGTCTTTTTACAATTATCTACAAAATAAAATTACAAAATAAAAAAATGCTAGAAACAAAATAATTAGTCATTAATTATTCTTTCCTTTCTAGCATTTTATTTTGTAATTTTATTTTGTAAATATTCATTCTCTTTACAAAGTTTGCACATTATTAAAAAACACCACTTGTCATCGCTTTACGACGTAACTTAAATGCGGAGTAAACGAGTTTATTCAGTTAAGAGCAGTAAAAAGGCTTCCCATTTAAACCTTTTGTTTAAATGTTCACGAGCAAAAAATGTGGTTATTTCCGAAGGCCAATATCCATGTCCAACAACTGAACGCAACTGAGTTCGAACTTTTGTTGTCGATAACTCCAAAACAATAGGTTTCTTCATAATTTAATTGTTAATTAGAGTTCAGCATGTACATTTACACGGAATTATGACGATTTGGGAACATTTTAAGAGATATTTACGCGGGTGTTAAAAAGCAAATTTACCATAAAAGGTTGGTACAAGGAGCTACTTCAGCATTTGAAGAATATCAAAATTTCATGAGTTGTTTAAACATCTCCAAAAAGTGAATATCTCAGATGATATATTAATTGGTGGTGAAAATTAAGAGAATCATAATTGAAAACTGAAGGCATGTTTGAGAATTTTGCAAGAAAATAACCTTACGGCAAACTTTGAGAAATGTGATTTTAATGTTCCAAAAATAACTTTTTGGGGGCATAGTATTTTTAATAAGGATATTCAACTTGCTGAGAATAAAATTAGAGCAATGAAAGAATTCAAGGAACGTAGTTTAATTAAAGAAATTTATAGTTTTCTTGGACTAATAAATTAACTAATACAAATTCATAAGGAATTTATCATCGGAAACGGAAGTACTTAGAAAATTGCTACAGAAGGGAGTTAAATTTATATGATGAAAGGACGATTGAAAAGGAAAATTGTTCACTGCCAAACTAAAAATGCTGTCTGAATGATACTGTGATGGTGCATTTTAATCTTGACAGCAGACTATCTTAATTGTAGATGTTAGACCAATAAGACTTATGGACATTCTAGCCCAAAGACAAACGGGTGATCTTTTCTTATCACACCTGTGGTTTATGTCTAGTAGAACTCTCACTCAACAGGAGCGCCGCTACAGTCAAACTGAAGTTGGGGGGGGGGGCTTTAGCTGTTGCTTGGGACTGTGAAAGATATCACTTATACATGTTTGGTTGTCATTTTGAAATATTGTCAGATCATGAACCTTTGAAAATTTTGCATCATCATTCAGGAAGGCCATCGCCCCGTATTTTAAGTTGAGGATTACGGTTACAGAATTACCCTTTTACGATCAAACACATTCCTGGACACTTGAACAGAGATTCTTTAAAAATGTATTTAAACTAAATAATTGCTTAGACTATTGCGAAAAATGTATCTATATTTCAGTATTAAAAAAAATTCTCTGGCAGGTTCCACTCATTCAAAGAAATTTCTCAGATGTTTTTTTTAATGTGTGGTCAAAATTCATTTATCCAAAAACCTTATTCAGATATAAGGAATGAACATATTATAAATCAATCAATTACCATGTTGGGGGATCTCGGCCTTGTCAATCCAAAAACAGGTTATTTAATGAATTAAACTAAATATTTTGTGAAACTTATTTAGATATTACAAAAACTAAAAACCCACTCTGGAAAAATATGGTGATCATAGTTTTGACAAAGATATATGAAAAAATGATAAACCCAACTTGAATTGATTGAGTGTTTCTATGATTAACAAATCCAAGCCATATTTAATCAAAAGACATGGGACAATCGTGGGAAAAGCTTCATTTCAACATATGTGGGCCATTCCCGACAGGTGAAAGTATTTTGGGTATATTCGATGGTTGTACTTGGTGGCCTGAAATATATATAATTAGAGCTACAAACTCAAAAATTATTTTGAATCGGCTAAATCAGACCTTTTCTAGATTCGGATAATCTGAAGTCATTGTTACAGATAATGCTCCCAACTTTAATAGCATAGACATAAACCAATTTTGCGAGCGAAATTCATTTGAAACCTATTTATATATTTTAGAATCCTTATTTTCGAGATAGAATATAGGAAATTGACATTTTTTAGAACCATATAAGATTCCCACGTGACGGATGCAGACATAGTAATAATAAAAGAATAGAACGCAACTGACTCATGATTTGTATAAATTATATTAATCAACATTACAAACGTGTCCTTATAAACTTAATGGTGTTTTAAAACCTATCTGCTGACGGTGATTTAATTTTCTCGCTATCTATGGATTTTGGTGATAAAGGGTAAAGAGATGACCTGTTCAGCATGGTTTAGATTCTATGGTTGTACCAAGAGTAAAGATTCAAAAAAAAAAAAAAAGTGACCAATCAGCAGCTCTCTTCTTCATTGGTTCTTGCAAAAACTTTAACTCTGTCCACTACTCATAAAATATCTTATTTTTCATATATTCCCTATAAGGAAGAAAACATGCACTGATGCTCGGTGCATGTTGCCTAGTTAAATACACTTTCATATGCAACCATTTAGTCAACATGTAAAGTTCAATAAGTACGTCACCAGAGTTCACAGTTAATCAACTTTGTTAGTGTGATATTCAATTTACAATGCTAAAACTGCATTAAATATTCAGAGATAAGAAAGGTTAGTAACAAACAAAAATATAAAAAGATTAGGAACCTTGCGAGCAGACTGCTTTAGGATTCTTTGGCATTATTCTGGCCATACTATTCTGTTAGTACAGAGAATATTAATTATTTTATTTTATTTTGGTAATACTAATAGTAAAAAAAATCAGAGTCTGTATTACTTTTATTTTTTCTTTTCGGCCTGACATGGGCCTTTCTTTTTTGTTGTGATGCATCTTCTAGAGGTTCTTTTGTGTCATGGTTATGAGTCAAGGATAATTCCAATGTAAATAAATGTTCTACACTGTGTCTCTCCACACACCCGTCTCCTTTCATTAATGTCGAACCCTTTTAAATGAGACAAATGTAATTTTGTGACACTTCCTAGTTACCAGAACGGTCTGGGTTTAGTTGGGTTCTTAATTAACACAGATTCATCAACATAGATTTTACTCTGATAATCTATCTCATGCAGTTATTTACATCTTTCTCTGAAGTTGAGTAAATTAATCGTACCAATTTTCTTTAATTTTTTGTAATAGTTCCTCTTTGTTTCTCAGAGACTCTATTAGATCTTTTTTTTTGTTGGTTCAGTACTGTTGTTAACTAGTATATTCTGACGTATTGCTATTTCTCCATCCACATTTGGCTGTATGAATGAACTCGGCGTTAATGGGATGAGCCCGTTGTCTGAAAATGCATCTAACGTTTGGCCAAAGTCTTGTTTAATTGACCTCTTTATATCTGATAAAAATGGCAATAATTGTTTAAACTAATTTTCGAAATTCCAAATGTTTTGAAGAGGCTTTCTTTTTTTAGTTTTAATTCAAAATGGTGATGACTTTCTAGTCCTTTCCTCTTGTCGATGGCGGAATAAAGAGGCAATTTTATGTGTTTTATTGTTGTACTTGCAAAAGTGTAAGCAAACAATTTATTATTTATGCGAATATCGATAATATTTTTACCCACGGCGGTGTCAAATGATTTTTAGCATTATCATTGTATGTGGCTTGGTACGCCATAAAGATTGGTAAAACGTGTTAAAGCTTGAATGAATGGCATAATAATTTCAATATGTACAGCTCGTACACACAAACACGAAAATATCAACAAATACATCTTTGTTGCTTTCTTTTCTTTTTTTACCCATATTTGGCCAGTGTAATCTACTCCTATATGGTGAAATAGGTTTATTAAGTTCACTCTGTGTTTAAGTAGGTTGATGAGTCTTGGATATTTAAATATCAGACTGTTTTTTCTGTAAAAATTTTAGATATATTATAAAAACTTTTGTTCCTTTGTTTTGATTTGGCCCTGACAGCCAACTCCTTGAGAAGTGACACAAAATTTAATTTTAATAAACGATAATTTATTAGTAAAAATATTTGACAACAAATCACTGCGTAAAAATTTAAAAAAGGAAAAAAAATATTTTATTAATTACTAGCAGTAGAGCCCGGCGTTGCCCGGGGATGTAACAGTAAGAGATAGATCAAGTATCGACCATCATAAAGACTGAAAAATAAAATTGACAAAGATTATTGTTTAAGGTTGACGGACACATGTCTTAATTAGTTTTTTTTTTTTTTTTTTTACGAATTGGTCAAACCCAAATTCAAACAAAAACATTGTTTACAATCGTTATGAGTCTATCGATTGGTGAATAGAATTTTATTATAAACAATTGTCTTGTAAATGGAATTTTTAAAGCATTCTGAATGTAAAAAAAAAAAAAAAGTGTGCAAGACAATAAGAAATACTACCTGCCGAAAAAAAAAAAAAAAAAAGGATGTTTGTTTTATCGGCTGAAAAATGTAAGAAATCCGATCCCATATATAAAGGAACACACACACACACACACACACACACACACACACACACAAACAACCTTTTTTTAACCTAAGTCACTCCACGGAATCGCTAAAACATAGAGCATAGTCTGATGAAAAAGACGCCAAAGTTTATGAAAACAAAATTTTATCGTCAAAATGCTTATTTTTTTATGAAGAGGATAGACTAAATTTTTTAATTATTTTTAAAAAATTTTTCCATCTTTTTAGAATATTCTAAATTTTGATTTAAAAAACCTTGTTTCTCTTTGTCGCAACAAGGGGTAGTAAATAACATAGATAATTTTTAGCGCATTTTTTTTTTGTTTACACACATTAATTTGGAAAATCTTGCAAAAATAAAAATAATTGTCAGATGTTAATGAAACTTTCATAAACTATTCACAGATGATCGAAATTATTATAAATATTTTTTTTTTTTATTAAAGTCATGGCAGAAATATTTTTTTTATATTTATTAACACCCCCATAACTAATTTTATGAAAAACTCTAGAAATTCGAGACCATCGGTTTTAGTGATTACAATAGTTAAAAGCACAAGGCTTTGAAGAATGCAAATCATTTTTTTTTTTTTTTTTTTTTTGGCAACGTACCTGAAAATCAGCTGTGAATTGTAACATACAAAACTCAATAAAACAAATATATTATTTAGTTTCAAATGCTTTTATTTGTTTTAATTTGTTTTTATGAATATGGACAATATTTTCTGAAAGCAAAAAAAAATTTTTCAATGAAAATTGAATTTTTAATACAATTATTTCTTATTTCTTTAATTTTAAAAAAGATTTTTTAAAAATGTTTAAATTGAATTTTAAAAAATATTTTAACATTAGTTAAAAGCAACATCAACCTTTCAAAATGTCCGTGTGAGATTGTCATTGTCTAGCGCTTTGAAAATTGTATAATTTGGACCAATCAGATTAGCCATGGTAATTAAGAAATGTAATTTTTGTGTTTATAGTCGGACAGTAATTATCAAGTACGGAAGACCAACCAGAATACAATTTAGTTGCATTATTTGAGTTCAGCATTGTTCTCCGCTGTTAAGCCCTTTACTTTTGCGAAACACGTATGGAGAAGTTAATTTGAGTTTTCAATTTCAACTGAGAAGGGTACCTACAAGTAACAGTATCATCTTATGAAATTTAACTACTGCTAAACTTTAATTTATATGATCTTATTTTTATATTAATCTCAGTTATGACATTTTTCCATAAATGAAATATCAAAATTAATAATAAAATGAATGGAAATACAAATAACACAGTAAAATGTAATAAATGTACATAAAATTATAGTATTTTATGTACACTTTTCTGATAAAATTTCATAAGAAAGGTACCTAAATTAATTAGATACCTTTTTTTTATGAAATTTAATCTCACTATTAACAGTCTTATTTTTTTAATTTCTTTATATTTTCCATAAAGCATCGTAAACGTAAAAATGAAAGCTAAGTACAAAAAAAAAAAAAAAAAAAAAAAAAAAAAATTAGAGCGCTGAAAGTTTTCCTTAAAAGTAACAAGGTAAATAATTTGTTCACTTAAATAATTTCACTTCCTTCCATCCGTAGAAAGAATTCTCCTCCCGTAAGTTATCTAAACGTCATGAATGTGCCTTTCGTCAATCGTCAAGCGACGCGAAAGGTTATGACCTGCTTTGTTTTATTTTCAAATTACATTTTTTCGGCGCAGAAGCTAAGTTAAGCTTGGTTCAAAATATTTTAAATAAACAGTATAATTTCTGTTTTTATTAAAATCAGTTTTGAAAAAATGATAATTGATTTTTAAAAGAATATCAAAGTAAGATTTTAATCTTTTTTATCAAATCGAAAAAATGATTGAAAATGATTATCTGTCCTTTTTTTGACCCAAAAAAAAACAATATTTTTAACGAAAATTTCAGACGTGCTAGGAACGATTAAAAATGTAAAAAAATACCCCCAAAAATACTTTTATCTTTCCTCTTTAATAATAATATGAACATTAGACGATAAAATTTTGTTTTCGTCAAGTTCGGCGTCTTTTTTCATCATGCTATGCTCTTTTGTTTACATTTTCGTGGGTGAGTTCTCCCCTTTCATTCTCACGATGTGTCTTAATCGTGTTTTCAAATTGATTTTATTAAAAAAAAACAACTGTATTTTTCCCATTTTCGGCCCCGTTAGAACCACCACAAGGTAATTTTATGTAGTCCTGTGAAGTTTTGTTGAAATCGGCTAAAAAATGTAGGAAATTCGATCCAACATATAAACGTTACAGACACACACACACACACACACACACACACACACACACACACACACACACACACACAACCTGCGTTTTATAATAAGTAAGATTATTTTACAATAAGCACAAAGGTACGCACAAGAACAAGAAAGGTTGCACAAAAATTTCCTTCTGTGCGCCTAACACGGCAGGATAACAATTTTTTCCTGGGGTTTCTAAAAAGGAAATGTCCACAGAAACAAGCTATGAAATAAATTGTTTAGTCCAACTCCGGTTTTTGAAAATTTAGATCCTTCAAAAATTACAAAAACACCAAAAAAAGGGATAAAGTTTTTAGACCCTTTACAAAAATACAAAAAAAGGGATAAAGTTTTAGAGAGACCAACACTTAGCAGAACGCACAAAGCACCCACCTCCTTTCTTTGAAGAATTTTCGTTGATAGCAGGCCGGATTGGTTTTGGAAAAGGTTGGTTCTCCTTTCTTTGAAGAATTTTCGTTGACAGCAGGCCGGATTGATTTTGGTAGTTGGAGAAAGACTGATTTATGGCCCACTTGCCGGTCAATGTAGATTGTAGAGAGAGGGTGTTAAGTGGTCTGCGAACTGTGTGTCGTCTCAGCCTCGGTTCTCTTTCGTTCTTTTTGTTTCTACTGATCGTTTCTTAATGTCCTCTCTTTTATTTGAAAAAAGTCGGCTCCATTTTGGGGCCATCCGGATTTCTACAGGTCTCGAAAAACTCAATTTTCATTGGCCAATATATAAAAAAAAGGAAAGGTAAAATTTCACCTTTGGCGGTTATTCCTGATCCGAAAGGGTCATAAATTTTACACAAGAAAATCAGAGTTTGGCAAACAATTTTGGCGGCAAATCTTGATCCAAAATGGTCATAAAAAACGCGCAGCTTTTTCCTTTTTACACACACCGTCCGGCTTACAAAAAATACACCTTTCTCAAAAGACGTGTAAATAAACAAAAAAGAAAAAAAAAAAAACCAACACCTAGACGGTCTTACATTTAAATTGACATTTTTTTAAAATTCTTTCTTTAAATAGAAATAAAATTTTTATAATATCCAATCATCCAGACATCAACGACTTGCCTACCTGTCTTCCTTCTTGGGTTATCCAATATTCAGATAATCTTATCTTTTTAATGATAACAGCAACTCCCATGTGTTTCCACCGATGACGAGCAACTTCAATAATTAGTCTCGTTATGTAATGATATTTAGTGAATAATATGTGATATTTTAAATCCGGTTCGAGACTGTTTACATTGTCTATCCTGCCATTTACTCGTAGTATCCAATCCTTATCCAAAAAGATGTTTAAATTTTCGACCAACTTGTGGATTTCACCTTAATGAGGATTTCTCAAATACTTTAACTCTCTTTCAAACGTTTCTTCCGGCATTGACTTGATGAGATATAACTTTGAATCCAGCTTATGATTTCTCAAGCTGGTTCGTTTTCTGCGTTTATGTATGATTTCAAGCACTTCATTATTTATTATTTTGGAATTCAATAGATTCCTCGAATTCATCTTTTTTTTTTTCTGTCATGAATTTATCTCTATTTCCGTAATAGCTGAGTCTACTTCTAACATACGCTCTACATTTCTTTCTATTAGAGACATAAAAGATATCACGTTTGTTATCAATGTAGATGTCGTGTGGATTTAATACAAAATTTACTTCTCGCTCAGGACATTTGGCTAAAACTTCTTTACAATAATATAACTGTTTTAACTGTAGTTTTAAAATTTACTGGGTTTATCTGATGATCATATAGAGAATGATCAATCTCTCCAAATGGCTCTCGGTAATTCCCATGCTAAGCCCCACCCCATGCATTTAACAAATTTGGTAGAACGCATGAATTGAAATATGTCGACATCTATTAATCCTAAGATATCAACCTGGCTATGTTTAATTCTTGAAAAGGATAAGCTTTTGTTCAATTTGATTAGGTTTTTCTCAATTTAATCTAATTCATCAATTTTTAAGATAATATCAAATTCGCTATCAGTTAATACAGGCAAAGGAAGTTACATCCCCTTCTCCATGTCAATATCCAGTACAATCTGATTAAATCACCTTAGTTTGTTCTAAGTACGTTTTAACTTGAAAATCCACGTTTCTTAACATCTTAATAGAGGCAATTTAGCCATTTAATTATTTTATTCGAAAAGTACGAACGCTGATTACCGGTGTCTAATACCCCACCGGATGGGTAATTTTACTATAGGTAATAAAAATTTATTTTCCTCACAGTTATTAGTACACAGGTGTGTATACAGAGATATACCTTTTATTTTTTCGCATAATGCCGCTATATGGCTTTTAGAAGAACAATTCTTGCATGAATAAGGCAATTTAGCCTTATGCCCGAGGCAGTTATTTATTTTATGCTTTGAACTTGAGCACTTAGCACATAGATGCATTAATTTACATTGCTCTTTTTATGAGTCTCAACGGTACATTTAGTCATCCCATGTTCCTCGTTAACACTTAATCTAATCCATACCATTGGAGCTTGTGGAAAATTTCTGTAGAGCTGCCACAGAACCTTCCTTAAAATTATTTTTATATTTTGAGATTTCACTATGATTAATTCCTTTCGTTTTAGAAATAATTTATTGTTGGCGGGTACGCGGCCCGTTGGTAGAAAAATGTTAAATATTTATTTTCTAAGTATTAATTTTTAACTGGAACAATGCGCAATCCTCCGACTTAAAACCGATTTTTTTGTCATTTGGTGTTTAATTGTTTTGGTATTTATTTCCGTCTTCGCTCCACAGCTTGTTGGTATAGCTATTGAATTGTTTCAAGCAACTTATGGTTGATATTATATCTCTTGATAGTAGCTTACAGTATCTTGTGTCACACGCAGTTGAACGCCTTGTTGAAGTCTGAATACGTGGAAGATGTCTCGATGGTGTATTTTTCACACAGTACACGGATGTTTAAAAATTTCTCCGTTGTACTCCGTATCCAAAACCAACTTGTTCTTCAGCAATTATTTCTTCCGCTTGCTTCCTATAATTGTGGCATGTTTGTAAATTACCTTTCTTGATGTTGTTGATGATGATGAGGGATTGCGCCCATAGTGTTGAACATTCACCGGTTTGCCAGATTTTATTGCAGAGGATTGTAAGAATATGACTCTCCTCCACTCTTGATCAGTTTTGCAGGAATGTTGTCGGTTCCAGTCACTTTACCATTTTTAAATAATTTAATATATACTTCTACTTCTCTTAAAATTGGAACGCTACCATCATTTGACGATTCCTGTGTAGTGATATGTGTTACCATTGTTGTTTATTTCCGACGGGATCACCAATATTTGTAATGGCTTGTATTATCATCGTTGTAGTGATTGAGTTGCCAATATTTAACTTGGGCTAGGAAAGATGAGATTAAGGACAATGCGTGAAATCAATGCAATTTATACTTGACGTAAATAGCACATAGTATAAAATACAAAACTGAACTGAATGATTCCAAAACATAACAATTAGATTTATTAATGTTTGATGTACATGCATGCGAACTGAAAGGGTAGGACAGAGTCGTGTCCCTTTGATTAGGTATTAGTTGTACCTGAGTTCATATTAAGAAAGCTTGGAATTGTGACTTGTAAAGTTGGTAAAAGTTCAGGAGTGATTTCAGAGTTCGTGAATATTGGTAATTGTCTTTAACGTCTAGCCAGCAATGACTAAGACGGGAGTTCCTGAAGATTACGTCTTGGCACTTGGTAGCAAGGAATGAGACGTGCGAGAGAGATGGATGAAAAACTACTCAAAGAGTTCACACGTGTTGAGTTTATATAATGGTCGTGTACTACGTGGGAGGCTCAAACGGAGAACGCGGGAAAAACAGATTGATCGCGTGCAGGCGGTTTGGTTGGTCGGAACTGACCAATCAGCAAGCAAGATTGGAGGTGATTGACCAATGAATACTTGTTATATTTGTATGAAAGTAGGATGTTACTTACCAGATAGGAAGAGTGCATTTCCTAAAAAGAGGTAAGGCTGGTTTGTTGTGGAAGATCACACACCTGGCTCTTTGTCACACTGGGGTCTCTTCTGTTTGGGTAGTTGTTCGGGTCTCAGCGGCACTCTATCCATCTCTTTCATTCTGTCATCTCCTTCTAGGCGACAGTTTCCATTTTTGTCTTGGAAGAAATGTTAACTCATTGTTGCTTTGATTTTATTAAGACCCTCACAATTCTTTTTGTTGTTCTTTTCCAGACCTTCCTTTAACTCTGAACATTATTTCTTATTTCAGTCTTCTTTTACATTTTCCATGTTCTTCCTTGCGTTTTAGTAGCTTTATTGTGTAATGTCTCTTACACTCTTCTATATAAACCGGATGTTGACAGCTTGACGACCCAGAGCAGAATGCGAAAACGCGTCTCTGCGCATCATTTCTCGACGCATGTTTTCGGTATTAATCGAAATAAAATGAACTATATAAATGACTCCCGCTAAAAGATCCGAACTGTTAGGACGTGTTCAGGGTCACGGATGCATCCAACACGGCAATAGGAGCTGTAATTAAACAGGAAATCGATTCGATAATAAAAGCTATTTCCTTATTCTCAGCAAAATTAACCAAAATTATAGCACCTTTTCTAGAGAATTGTTGGCTATATATTTAGTTTAGACACATACTCGAAGGTAGAAACTCTGTGATATACACAGATCACAAGCCCCTCACTCATGCCATGAACTGTAGTGCAGACAAATACACCCCTAGAGAAATTAGATATTTAGATTTTATTTCTCAGCACACAATAGATATTCGTTATATTAAAGGGACAACAAAATATTGTGGCTGATGCACTGTCACGCACAGATATAACACTAACAGTGATTACCGACGGTACATTAAGTCATGATTTAATTTCTGATGAACAGTAATCTGACTCTACTCAGTGAGTCTACTCTAACAGAAGTAATATCGAATACCTCTTTCTTTAACATTGAAACAATTTCCAGTTCTTTTCGGTAATAAAACACTTTATTGTGACACTACATTAACCAACCCTAGACCGTACATCTGTGGTGTTGTGGGAAGTGTATATTCGTTGGTAATTGTTGCTTGTATAAGAAGGTAGGTAAGCAGTAGCAGTCACTTAGGGACAGCTGCTAGTTTGGCCTAAAGGTTCAACAAGCAATCAAATTGAGGTCACCATAACATAAACAAACAAAATATGAAAGAGAAGGGTATATCAGAAACACTTTATATTTAAATACACATCAATGATAAGTATAATGTTTCTTGATTAACACGCACAAAGTCCGTTATTAAAATGTTCATTCAAAGAAAAGAAATCAGATTATGAAAGGAATTAAAGTGTCATTTTGTGAATACTTAAGTTTAGGCGTGCAGGTCCCAGGAGATGAAAGGTGAGGTCAATGGGTTGGTAGGTGTCATTTGATATCTCCGTTGGTGAAGGAAAACTGGAGGCGTCGGGTTGATGGATGAGAAAAGCGTAGCGACATTCTATGACGGTAACTTCAAGGCTTTCTGACCAGAAGTGAATTCATCGTTCTATTTATGTGTGTCCATCGGATCTGAGTCAGTATGCTGAAACAAACTGTTGGATATGGCGCGGGGCCGTTTAATTGGTGGAAATTGCTTATTATATTCTTTTTATTTCTTTTTGATTTTCCACCGGAACTTATGCGTCGAGCCTGGTGCGCAAAGACCAGTATTGGTCATTTGCTATCTAGACCTCTGAGGGTTAACATCCGGTCCTTCGCTTGCTCAGTACCACCACACATCTCACATACACTGAGGAAACAAATATTCCAACACTTTCACAATCTTTCACACCCAAGCAAGCTGTAAAAATTATAAGTGAACGTTTTGTTTGGCCAAACATGGCACCAGACATGAGAAATTGAACATCAACATGCCTAAAACGCCAAAACAAAATACAGCGTCATACCAAAACTCCAATACGTACTTTCAGGACCCAGATGCAAGATTTAAACACATCCACTTAGACATCGTGTGTTCCCTATCGAGCTGTCAAGGTTATTCCTATATCCTAACTATTGTTGTCAGATTTTCACGTTGGCCTACTGCAATTGTACTGAAAGACACATCAACAACTTCAGTCGCAAACGCTGTTTTAAAAGATTGGATTCCTATTTTTAGAGCACCCAATATTGTCACCACTGATCGTGGCACACAATTCCAATGATTACTTTTTCAGGAATTCAGCAACTTGCTGGGAGAAAAGCACATTAAGACCACAGTATACCACCAAATGCATTAGTGGATTTGCGTACTGGCTTAATGAATGTACTCTGTCCTCATTAACGATGATGAGACTTCTACTTCATTGCGTTTGGGGTGGGCAGGGAGGACTATACCTATGTTTTTCCTAAGCTAGTCCAGTTTTTGCTGTGACCTAGGATTTCGCCATAGGCTGACTTGTGACGGGCTGGACTCCATCGGGTGTGGAGGTGTGAGCCGTTTCCGGGTTAGTAAGTGAGATCAGAGGTGCTGTGAGTTACGACACTCGATAGCAAGTCACGGTGGAATTCGACCTGTCGTCTCGATTGTTTATGGTGTATAATGTTAGCGTGTCGTGACATAAAACGTTTTTTGGCAGAAAACAAAGAAAAAACGCTACCCTCATTTAAAAAATTCAGGGAATTATTCCATTTAAATGAAATATTCAGTATTTATTCATTAATGAATGAATTTTATGTTGAATTTGAGAAAACTTTGTGGAAATATTTTTTCCCAGTTATATAACAAAATCCCTGAAGATATTAATATTTCAATAAAAAAAAAAAACAATATCAACCGTGAACACTGAATAAGTCCATTCGCTCCGAAACTTACCAAGAGTAATTCAATAAAATTCGAAAATATTTTTGTTGAAATTTGGTGCTTCAGCTTCCGTAATCTAAAACGTATTATTTTTCGTTCAGATTAGACAGGAAAAATATGCACTGAATATTTATTAAAAATAATAACTTGTAAGTTTTCGGTGCAGTTTTGAAATTTATTCAATTGTTCATATCAAGAGATTTTTTAATTAATAAAGTCATTAACAAATTGAAAAATGTTAAATTTGAATGCCATTTTTGAGTGTGAAGTTCAAAAAGGAAATAATTATGTAATAACAATCAATTAAGAGTCACTGACTAAACCCGACACTAAGAGCCGAAAGTGGATTAGGAAAGGACAACAACAACAACAAATTTACAACTGACTCCAAAACAATTCATAAGTACATTTTCCTTTTATTTTTATTCCTCATTCACACTCTCTTTTCAACTTAAATTGATCGCCCCTTTTTCCTTTACACATATATGAAAACAAAAGAAACAGACATTACTCTGCTACTCTGTTAAAAGACAGCGAACACAGACATTTTTATCAAAATCACATTTTTGCTTAAACGAACTAAAACATTAATCTTTTTTACCCTATTCACAAGATAATAAATACACAATGTTCTATTTTCTATAAACGTTCCTTATCGTGTTGTTCATTCTTGAAATTTGCGTTGTATTTTGTGGACAGGGTATCCCATATTAAATTCTCCTTTAATCCGGGTACGCTGAACCCCACAAGTACGAATGTGGTGATTGGTTAATTTTTAGCCAATCACATATTTTAGTGCAAGATTAAGTTTTCACGCGTTGCCGTGGGAGCCTACCCTTTTTCCATAAAAGAGGCGACTTTTTCACAAGTCGTCAGTAAGATCCAGTAAATCCACCTGTCCATACAAGTCTACGATCTTGCTCATAACATTTCAAACGCACACGCAGACACAGAATTTCGTAATATAAACTTCTCTTTGTGACTTAGCCAAGCTCAATCAACCAGGACTCTGTTGATTTCGAACCATTCTATAACACATTTTTGATCAATTGTATTCTTGTGTTATCTATTCTAACAAACAGACCTTGTTCTAATATCGATTACTGATCCAAATACAATTAAAGGGGAACAACTTCTTTCCCTTAATCTATACATTGAATACAATTTTATTGCATGTTTGTTCTTGTATGTTATTTCAATATATACTTTTTGATTCACAGTTTGAAGTTTTTGTTGTTTCCCGTACGTTGAAAGTATAATAATATAAATAGTATTGGTCTATCTACAAACGGACACCTTTACAATTGGTAACCCCTATGTTCCAAAAATAAATCTTTCAACCAATAGGCCCTTACAAACGTTATTTTCCCTGTTTTAATCTAACCCAAAAGTAAGTATTATTTTTACAAAATCCACTTAATTAATCCACAAGTTTACAATACATTAGCAAAGGTAAGAATTAAACTTGCTTTTTACTTCTTTTTTTTCTTTTTTTTTACTCTGAAACAAATCTCTCGGACTAAGATTGGAGTTATAAGAGATTTTTTTTTTAATTTGTTGTCTTTATTGTCAATAATAGGCTCGATAAGTCAATAATAAATGATGATTGACCGCGCCAATATTTTAGAAATGTTTTAAAAACATTATTTGAGGTAAAATCACTTTTAAAAGGCTTTTTTACTCTCTCTCTCTCTCTCTTTCTTTTATGGAATCATCTATACTTGCCTGTCACCCCCTAAAGGGAAGATGCACTCTTCCACGAATTAATTATTTTAACTAATCATCACTTACCTTTTCCAAACTCAACTTTCCATTGTAGCAAAAATGTAGCAAGTTGAAACAAATCCTTTTTTCTCACGCAGCTGTCTGGAGCCTATTTGAAATCCCAAAAATTTATAAAAAAAAGAATCGCTCGACTTAATTCAAGTCAGTCAGACACTGAGTTTCGAGAGGTGCCAGCTAACACACTGACTCAATAACACTACCGACCTCTCATCAACTCAACACAACTCGCACTACTATTGCCGCGTGAAAAAAACTTAACTTACAATTTACTAAAAAGTGACATTATCACTACGAAATGGTAATTGTACATTTAATCAACTTTAGCATATCAGTCAAAGGCACACAACTCTTCATAAGTTGAATCAACACTTACAATTGTCACACACTGTTATTTGAACTCACACAGTTGACATTTTACCTTGCAGAAATCAAACTGTTTTAATTTCCCAAACAAACTTAAACCATCAACATTCATTCACCAAATCTCTGCATGGACACTCTTTGCAATCTTATCTCACTTGCCACGTTTAACAAGCAACCTATCATCACTTTGTGTATGTCATATATATATATAAATTCATGTTATTGTTGAAATCTATAACTACGTCTTTTTCTTGATTTCTTCAAGTTGTATTGCCTTCATATGTTCGTTTAATTTATTTGTTGTGGATAAATGCATAATGTACACGCACATTTTATTTTTAGGCCTTCACACAATTTTACCTTCTGACACATCTTACTTAGCATAAATTCTGCAGCACTTTATCTTTTAGTTTTAAATAAAACCAAAATTTAACTTTAAAGAAGTTGTAATTATTTTAAATGCGTTTTTAAGTAAGCTCGTAGTGGTGGTACCTCTCCCTTTCTAAAATACATAGTGACTAGTAGCGTGAAAGCGAACACAACGGACGAGGTTGGAACTTGAATTCTGCTCGCCTATTTCATTATTCAGCTCGGATAACCATTTCGCTACCTGCACAAATTATTGTCATTTCTTGACGATACTATCTCGAAGTTGAAAGATAATATTAATTAAAAGAACGATAATTTTGAAAAGATAAACAGTAAACACTAAACAGTAAACACTGTTTCAGTTTATCAGGAAAAAAATAGTGAAGCGTAGTTTATTTTTGGGCACAATAAGGATCGAATTCGAAATCATTCTTTTTTTTTTTTTTAAATGTCATATCTCTTCTACACATTCATGTCTCTCCGAAGCATATTTTTATTTTTTTTAATTTTCAATATCTGTAAATTGACATATTGTAATTTCGGAAATTACAATTTCCCGTTGTACTGAACGATTTGCTTTTAAATTCAGATGTTAGTGTTCTTCTTCTAGATTGGTTACTCTACCGAGGTTAGAGAACTCTTCAGAGATGAACTCTTGGTAACTTTCTAAAGACTAAAGTGCATTTAAACGCAACGGCTTCGGTCGTGATTTGAAATTGGCTCATCAATTTTATTTTCCGAGCAGGTAACGATCGCACTTCAATTAAAAACGCATTACTCGTTCTCAATAGTAAAAAAATCTGTGAACTTCTTATCCTTTACGACACCATGACGAGGCGCTTTAATTGTAATTTAAGCTTAGTTTTGCGTGGCAAAAGGATACAAATATAGAGCACTTAGTGGGGACTACTATACTCAATAGAGATAATTATCAAGAGATCAGCTGACTAATCATTACAGCACGACGAGACGCCCACTCAATATGGGCAATGTACGTTTCACGGAAATCTACGATTACATACGTGAACAAGAGTTAATAAAATTATGTTATTTTTTATTTTTTAACGTGGTATATTTATTTAATCTTAATTACTAATATTATAATCTCATTCAAAATATAAAACTATGACAATTTTTAAAATATAGAAAAATCTCCTTAGCACGGAATTCTCATACGTGATTAATGCAGCGCTCGTCGACATGTCCGCTTTTTAGCAGTTTTTATTAATCGGTAATCTTACATTACTGGACTTTGATTATGCTTTGATTGAACTGAAGAGAAGGTGAAGTATATTTTTACGAATAATTACGGTTTTGTCTTGTGTTTCAAAATTGTTTTTTTTTTTTTTTTTTAGAAATAAGCTTTTCTTGTTGCTTTTACAGATGAAGAAGTGGGCGTCACTTGTAGTTTTAGAATAGAGATGCTAGTTTGTATTATATACACATTTTAAAATAATTATTTTATATTGGAAGTAGTAATTAAATTTTTAACGAAAATAATTTAGAATTGTTACATTCTCGTTTCAATTCACTGATTTGTCATTATTAATTGCGTGTAAGCATTAATAATAATAATAATACCAGACAAAAGTAGGCGTTTCTTTTCGTGAGGCCATTTTTATAAAAAGAAAAGTTTTTTGATACCTTTTTATTGCTTATCACAACTTTTTAGAGATGAAGTTCAATTTACAATGAAACGATAATGTTAAACTAAAGTAAACCAACCTTTGCTTGTGTTCGGTTTTAAGCAAATAGCTAGTTTTCGTTCAACCATCATTTTAAAGTACGGAAGCCTAAAAAGATAGAAAAAATTCCGTACTTGAGTACACTCAAGCATTTTGTCAATATATATAAGGTACTTAAATAGTAAATAACTTGCTGTTTTTATTTTTATTAATTTAATACTGTCAAATAGAAAATACATCAAGGTGATATGTGATTTTAGACAATATCAAGTTATAAATACTGATTTGTTTTGTAATTTCAAATTTAATGTTTCGGTTTCTCCGATTTGGTATTGGAAATATACATCAAAACCTAAATCAAAGATAAAGTTAACATTTTCTTTCTTTCTTTTTTTTTCCTCTATGACTGAGAACTCATTTTGTATTGCGAAAACCCTAAAGGTTAGCTTTAGGTGAAAATTACAGATTTTTAAAATTCTAAGTTAAATAATTGATGTTTTCTCGGTAAAAGTAAATACTCACTTTTAGTTTTAGATCGTCTAATTTTAACTTCTGATTAATGAAAAAAAATTTAGACATAAATTACGGCATTTTTCTTTTAGGAAAAACTTTAAAAAATTCTCAGAATGAATTAAAAGAAAAAAAAAAATAATCTATTTAAAATAGGATGCCGAAGATTTTTCAACTATAATTGTAGTAGTAGGTCTTAAGTTCATACCTACAGTACTTTTTAAGCTTCCATACTTCAAAATTGCAACACAGTTGAACCGAGGCAAAAACACAAAAATCCAGTTTAGCAGTATATTTACAATTACATTAAAAATTGAATATTCGATGTCAGAAGGACAGGCACAAAATAACAATCTCGTTTGCTATGCGTATAAAATCAAGCCCAGCTACTTCCACTAGAAAACGATTTGCCTGCAAACAAAATACTCAGTTGAGTCAGTAGTGTTAAAAAAAAAAATGTAAATATTATTACATTTGATAAGTAAAAATAGGAATTTTCTGTATCGTTTGAGAATGACACATTGTCTTTTTAATTTTTTTAATATATTTTTCACAGACTAACTACATTCAAGAATTTTTTAAATACGAGAGTTACTGCTTTCATTTTCAAATCATTCATATTTGGTTGGCGGTGCGTGTGTAGCGGCTGTAGTCTAACGGTACGAAGAATGGAAACTAGGAACGGTTTTTTTTTTTTGGGGGGTTAAACTCGAACCTATGCCCTTGGGAAAAGCATGAACACACTTGTTATGAGTAAATTGCAAGTAACTTGCAATCTTTTTTATTCTTCTTAACCTTTAAAGGCATTCAATAAGATTAGATCAGAGATCGTTCTTTGCTGCTGGTACATCATAAAAATCGAGTAACCTTTCATATGTTACTTGAAGAGAAAATCAGCACTATCAAGTAACATTGTCTGAGAGGTGCCAATAAAAGGTGCTCGACATGGCACCCTAACGATCTAGGTCATAGGAAACTTTCACGTCCAGTGTGTTTGCTTTTGAGGGGCGTGCAGGATGTTACCATTTGAGGTTATCATAAAAATTTAGAAAGAGTGTCATAAGATGCGTTTAATTTTTTAAAATTTTAACGTGTTCCTCCACCCATGTAGTTTTAAAGTGGGAGTTGTGAAATTTGGATTCAGTTTACTTTTTACAACATATAACACCAGACTGGACCCTAATTTTAATAGCACCTAATGTTTAAATTAGAATATATAAATTAAATATATAGTGTAAATTTATTTCATATCAAAATTACAAGTCTAATTTTGAAAATAGCCATCACTTGGTGTTACACATACTCCAAACATTCTTTTTGCCATTCTGTTCATAAAGAAAATTTCAATTTTACTTTTGATCCATTTTGTGCATCAGTTTTTTAGCAGTGGATGAAAAATGTTGACTTTTCAGTGTCTCTCTCAGTTTATGGAACACTAAGTAGTCAAATGCTACCAAATTCTGCAGCTGTACAAGTGTTGCACAACAACTGAGTTTCAGGCTTCTTCCTGTTAATGCTGTTTATTGATTGCATTCTTGTGATGAAAAATAACAGTTCTTCTTTCAGGCCGTAATGTCTTGAGTGCTTGCAAGTTATCATTTATTCTGTGAATTATGATTAGCATGTAGCTTTCTAGTGCCAAATTGATTGTTGCTTTATACATAACTCAGGCATAGTACTCAAAACTAAAGAACACTATTTCTCAATGCCAATACAACAAATTTGAGATCAAGCTCATTTGGGCATGACTGTTATGTCACAAGTCCTGTAAATCATTAGGACTCTATATACTACTGAATATATGTTCAAACTTGTCTCTATTAGTAATAATTTGTGGTTGGAGATCTTAGTTATCAGCCATACCTTGCATTTTAATAATCAAAAACTAGATGGACCTGTGGAAATTCCATGAATATTGACAACTAAGATTATGCATTCTCATTGTTCTGTTCTCGTCTTTTCTACTGCATCGTCTCTTTCATTTACTTGATCTCTCCTTAAATAATTTTTATGTCTTACAATTTTTTACAACTTTCTATCTATACCTGTCTTTCAATCTTTTACTCTCTTTATATCCAGCCAGCAAACATGTCTGCATGTTTTGTCTCCATTCCTAAGACCTTGTTATATATTTATTTTTTCCTCTTTATTTTTCTCTTCCTTTTTTTTTTTTTTTATCTCCCATCCTTTCTGCTTTCATACACTCTTTTTCCCCTACCTCATCCTCTTCTGTTTTTATAATTCCTTACCTAATATTATTATATATGTCTCTCTGTCATCATAATTCCAGCTCTTCAGATCCACAATAAAAAGCCTAACAGTTCTACAGGCAAAATAACAGAATTTAAATAATAGTATAATGTTGTAATTGGTGCTTTCTCGGTCACTTATATATAACCTTTAAGCATTCAACCAGCTCAAACCCACCCTGTAAATATTGGCTCTCAAGGGCTTATTGTTTGTGACCAAAGTCTCACTGTTAGTGTGACTTCCTGCATTATTTGCTATATCATCATCATATATTATGGCAGAGTATATATGGTACAGGTTCCAGTAGGTTGAACATTAAGAGCTGATATTTACAGTGAAGGTTTGGCTAGGTTGAATGCTGAAGGGTTAATTGGCAAATTCCTGGTTGCAATTTCTATCAATATGCCTTTTTGTTACTTTGGTTACTGAATTGTAACTCCAGTTACTAAGCATCATCATAGACAGCTTGTGTGTTACACTTATGTTTATGACTTTCACATTTGCTTCCACAATGAGACATCAATGTGTAAACATGAGATTGAAATTCAGTGTCTCTCCTCGCCTTTTTACTAGAACCATGTTTGAACTTGCTGAATGACAAAGATGCACTTTCTTCTGTAGGTTAATTTCTTCTGTTTTGGTTCTAAAGTAGGTCTGTTCATTACCATTATTACTGCATGTGGATTTTGGAACATTATTAGTGATGCTGATAGATTTTTAATGTAGTGTATCCCTGGGTAAATTCAATGTGGGTCACAACAAAATAGTTCCTGTAGTGACTGAGTATTACCAAAATAAATTTTGATTTTAACACAGAAAAAAGTTTCATCATTTTGACAGTCTACAAACTGTCACCAAGATCTTTTAGTTTGAAAATAATCAACTAAATCAAATGTAATGTTAATTCATGAGAAAATTCACCCAGTCAATCACTATGAAGCATTTAGCATAACAATGAAACTTAATTAAAACAGTGGAAAGTATGTTGAGAAAGATCAAATGATACAGGTATGTTTGTGGTGTATTATGAGCAGATTATTGGGAATAAACTTAATAATTACTTGTACTTCATAGTGTACAGCTTTCTCTGCTTTGACCCCTTTCCATTTGGCCAATACCTCTTCAAAAGAGAACACTGATCTTTTGGATCTTGGGTTGACCATAAGAAGCTAATCTTTATTTTCTGATAACAGCCTGTTCTGATGAGGAGTGAGGATGAGATTCTGAGCAAAGAACTCTCATTCACATCCAAAGTGGTAGCTAGTTGAACAAGGATGATGAAGTTTTGGAAAATCTTTTTTGGTGATGTTATGTCACCCATTACCAAAGCTTCCACATGCTGTCTCTGGGGTACTGTTGTATTTTGATAATTTTCTTCAGCAGTTCTCACTCCAATTGAGACTAAACAGAATTATGTGTTGGGTAGTCATCTTGCAGTCATCTCCATCTTCAATTCATTTGTGGGTTTCCTTGTCTCTCTTGTGGATAATTAGAATTTCCAACTCCATAAACCTTCAGCTCTTCCTCACTTATGAAGCAAATGGAACAGAGACTCAACACTAATAGTCTTGCAGGCCAGCAATGGGTTTTATCTTTTTTTTTTTTTTATGGTAATCTTATTACTTTTCCTCTCGATGTTCACTCAGGAAAAACCAGATCTCATCTGGAGTGTAATGTATGTCCAGACACAATCTGAGCATCACAAAATTCCGGCTGTCATCCAAATAAATTTTAGCAGAGTTAAATTTAAATGGAGTTTTTTGGGATGAGTCATTATTTGTTTCTAATGTCTTAAAAACAAAAAGATTTAACTTAAGGAAAATAAAATAAAAAAAAATAAAAATAAAAAGGCTTTCTCTTTCATTCTTCTATTTCACCCACATTTTTTTTTTCCTCTCTTCTATTTCTTTATGGTTAGAAATACTTTGACTGAAATTGACAAGTTGCAGTGAAGATCACAGAGAAATTGGATAGGGAGGGAATAAATTTTTATTGCAGGAGATATTCAAATATTGAAAATTAGAAATTTGCTTATTTTGAAAAGTAATGTTCTTTTTAAAATAAAATTTATGCTTTTACTGACACTTTTCTTACTATCTTGACTAATTAGGGTTTTAGATACACCTCTACAAGAGGTTTGGGTTTTCTATCCATCTGGAATGTTTTAGATTGTTCAAAGTATTATATTCCTCAGGAATATTTTGTCTGTTTCATTCCCTAAGATAAAGACAATTACATTAATTAAAATTTATATTTATTCGCATACTTGGCTGGTAGCCATTTTTGAAACCATCATTAGTCTGATATGTTTCCACTTATTTGAATATCATGCCAAATAGATCTGATGCTACAAAATTAAGTATACAGCCAATCATAACAAATATGCCTTTGCTTCATAGCTAAAATGTTTGCACTAATAATTAAAAAAATACATTTTATAATATATCCAACAACAAAAATAGAAAATATGTTTAAAAAAAATATATCTAAGTACTAGTTACCATTAATATCTAGTTCATCTGATAAATGATTCACATTTAGTTACAGAAAAATATATTAACTACATTTTAAATTAAAGTGGACACATCATTGGGCTGATGTTCTTGTTTACTTAATATCAACAAACAATAAATTCCTTTTACTATATAATATCTGTTACAGGTTGGTTGTGTGCAGTATACCATTTTTGATGGGAAAATTAAGGTGCATCTTGGGACACAAAGATAGGGAGTTTACTCTGTCCTTTTACATTTTTATGCATGAGGGATGCACAATGGACACCTAGCAGCATCTTTGCATAAATTTTGAAATAACAATATTGAACATGATCTCATTCATCACAATGTCTATAGCTTTAGAGGCTTTGAATAGTTTGGCATTTTTCCATATTTCATTTTGTATATGTGTGAGTGTGCAGTTTTTAATTGCATTCAATACTGACTGCTTATCAGTTTTTAAGTTCTTTTTTGTTTTGTTTTTATTTACAGCAGGGTTTATGCTTTAAATTAGGCATTTTTTGATCACCAGCTGTGGATTAATTCTTTAATATTCCTTAGAAACCATACTTGTGTGATACTCATCATTCAGTTATAAGTTGCAGGCACTTGTATAGAGATGATTTGTTAAACATCTTGATTATTCAATAAATTGTATCTTCCATCACTCAGTATGTTAGGTTGGATGAAATAGCAGAATTTTTTGTTTTATGGTATTTTTTCTTAACAGAAATTATACAGTTTGTTTTTCTGGCCAGTCTTAGCAATCCTTTTTGTAAAATGCCTTCATGAATTTTAATTCTAATGTTTGATTTTTTTTTTTTTTAATTTTTTTTAATTTTTTTTTTTTTTTTTTTTTTTCAGTGATACAACTTCTATAAAATCATGATTGGTGGACTTTTTATCTATAATCACAAGGGTGAAGTGCTAATTTCCCGTGTCTACAGAGATGACATAGGGTATGTATTTTTATTACATTGTAAACCTTATTTTTATGGAAAAAAATTGTATACATTGATTCAAACATAGAAGGTCAAAAGTAAATTTCTTTTAGTTTTCATACTAAAATTCTAATTCATTAAAATAATTTGGGATATTCCATTTTTAAAGAAAAACATGATTTCTTGCTGCATAAAAGTCAGAAAATTTATTTCAATATTAAGTTTGGGATGAGCAAAATAAGTTTGGATGTGCTATACAAATCCTACACTCCTATTCTTGTAACAATATTTATATAATTAGTATTTTTTATGTAATTTGTTGAATTAATATGAAAATAAAATGAACAATATTTCCCCACATGAAACTTAAGTCTCTTTTGATTTTTGCCAATCTTTTCATGTTTGCAGTGAAATTAGTTGCAGCTTAGCATTCTTTAAATTTTGATCAGTCATGTTTTGTTTTTAATCAATTGCATACCTGAAAATGCTTGATCATATCTCGGGTGTTCTGAAATAGCATTTAGGATTGAGCAAATTCTCTTCGGCCTGGAAATTTTTAACAAGGTAATAATTGCCAGAAATTAATGTCAGAAGATAATCAAATTTCATTTTCAATAATGAATTTATTCTCAAAGCAACAAATTCCATGTGCATATATCTAAGAATCTTCATGATATTTTGTTCTCTAAGAGAAGATATATTTATAAATGCAAGTATACAGTCTTCTCATTTTCCCATTGTTCACTGAATTCAGATTTTGTGTTTCTTCTGTTCATTTTCTTCTGTATTCTGATGGGTGACTAAATAGAAAAGATAAAGCGTTCAAAAAATACAAAGCTGCAAATAATCACAAAGAATAAATAGCAAAACTCAGTAGATAAGTATCAATTGTAAACTGTTTGGTAAAAACCACTGAGATGTAATGTGCAAATTTTGATATGTACCATCTCCAGATTTTATTATTTATTCCAATGTTTTTATGATAAAATTGGTATTACCCAACCAGTGTTGGTAACATTTTCAGAATATACTAATATGAACAGTTTCAGCTTATTTATCCTTATTAAAGATGTAGAAGATGGGAACACCATTGATGTCTTTGAAACCCTTTTTGGCAAAGTGGGCAATAGTCAGTTTTTCAGAATGAGAATAAGCATTGTCTTTATGAAATATATAGCTTAAAGTTTCTCCATTCTGACCTGTAATAATAATTAAAAAAACATCTAATTCTTTTATCTTGACATCATCAACTTTGACTAGACCTATAAGTTTACTGCTTACACTACTAGCCTAAATCATTACTCTACCTCCTTCCTGTAGTTTTCTAAGTTGTCAGTTGACTATTTCCAGAAATGACCCAAACTCTCAACCAGCCATCAAGTTAATTCAATGTTGTCCTACATTCATCACTAAAAATTACTGTTGAGAAATTCATAGATTTTTTTCATCTAACTTATGCATTTCTTTTTGTGATCTTTAAAAGCAGTACTTTAGTTGTTTACCTGTTTTCAGCCAATGTTCTTGATATTCTGCATCTTCTCTTTCTAGTTACAGTCACAACACCAGCTTCTTAAAATATTGCTAGTCAAATCACTTGTTACTCTTAATTTTTCTCTTATGATGTCCTTGAAGACAGTTTTTCATGTTCTTGCTAACATTTATTTTTTGATTATTTTATGTCAAACTTTACATTTTCCAAAGTTGTGTTCATCACTCAGTAACTTTACAATATCATGTTTCTCATTTGAGATTATATCTTATGACCCATGGCAGTCTTTATGTATATGAAATTAAAAGAAAAATAAATATATAAAAAAATTTATATATGGTGATCAACACTGGCTGTAGAAGTTCTCACATCATCACTGACACCGTATGACACTGCAACAACTACATTTCAGTTTTATTAGCATTAGCACTATTTGTTGATTGCAATGCAGCTTTGTATTGATATGATGCAAAACAAAAGTTTTCTTTTCAGGCCTTATTCTGTGCATTCATTATTTGAGTGCTGGCAAGCTTTCACAATGCCTAAACAACTTGAGTCTTCCCTATTAGCCAAAATACTATGTAAATGACTCTTTGATTAATGCTTTAACAGAAACACACACACACACACACACAACTTGGTTTAAAATAAGTATGATATATCATACTTATTATAAAACCCAGGTTGTGTGTGTGTGTCTGTTCGTTTATATATTGGATCGGATTTCCTACATTTTTCAACCGATTTCAACAAAACTTCACAGGACTACGTAAAATTACCTTGCGGTGGTTCTGACAGCGCCAAAAATTGGAAAAACACAATTGTTTTTGCATGAAATCAATTTGAAAACATGATTAAGAAGCATTGCTGTCGAGAATGAAAGGGGGACAACTCATATCGAGTTATACTTATTATAAAACCCAGGTTGTTTGTGAGTGTGTGTCTGTGTTCGTTTATATATGGGATCGGATTTCCTACATTTTTCAACCAATTTCAACAAAACTTCACTTTTTTTTCTTTTTTTTTTTTTTGGCAGGTAGTGTTTCTTATTGTCTTGCACACTTTTTTCTTTATTTTTACATTCAGAATGCTTTAAAAATTCCATTTACAAGACAATTTTTTATAATAAAAATCTTTTCAATCAGTAGACTCATAACAATTGAAAACAATGTTTTTGTTTGAGTTTGGGTTTGACCAATTTGTTAAAAAAAAAAGGAAAAAAAACTAATTAAGACCTGCGTGTCCGTCAACCTTAAAGAATAATCTTTGTCAATTTTATTTTTCAGTCTTTATGATGGTCGATACTTGATCTATCTCTTACTGTTACATCCCGAACAGCCGCTGGCTCTACTACTAGTATGTGTGTGTGTATATATATATATATATATATATATTTTAGGCAGCAATCCTTCACAATTGTTCGGAAAATAAATCATCCCCATAACTTTAGAAATATACACACAACCTATACATCCATTTAAAAAGAAAATCATCCTTGATAATATATATATAATATATATATATATATATACACACACAGCATATGTTGTCTACTTATTTTTATTTTAATCCTCTTAAATTCATAGATCAATTTCTTAATGTTGTTATTAAACTCATTAAGGAAAAAAAATTCTTTATTTTCCAACTGCTTTCACTCACATCCAATATCATCTTCAGGGGTAAATTGCTAAGACAAAAAATTAATGTAATTCATAGTTGTGAATTTTGTAGATGCTCATAAAACATGCTCCATTATAGTGAGTTTAAAAATTAACTGTTAAGGATAATAGGGTGGTAACTTAATTTATATTTTTTTATTAATTATATATTTTTTATTATATTATTAACGTCATATCTATTAGAAAGCAATAACTGGGTTATTTTACATTTGGATTGGAACTTCTATCTCGGATCAGTGTAGTATTGTGCACTCTGCCTCTTAGTATTTGTAGGTGAATGTTACTGAACCAAAAGAATGCTGACATAGAGATTGTCATTTACCTGGTTACCTCCAGGTCAGGTATTTGGATCAGACTAAGATTCACTTAGGTTATACTCTGTTTGCTTTATTAAAGCAAAAAAAGTTACAAATACATGTACTGTATTACATAGGCAGGTTTATCTTTTTTTCATCCTATATTTGTTTATTTACATTTATCATTTTGACAGACTGCCACATTGTTGTAATCTCTAATAAAGCAGCAACAACAACAAAAAAACTATGGATTATTGGTGGGAAGATTTAACCTCTACTACCATATCTCCAACATTACCTCTGGCGTTGTCCAACATAATAAAATAGGAGACATTACTTTTGGAGCAACTTTCATCTGTTGTACTTAAATATAGTTGATATAGAGAAAAATGATCTTTTTGTGATGTTTCTGATGCAATTCTATAAATATTTTACTCTGAAACAAGAACTTATATAATAGAGTAACTATATTATGTTTTGTGGTATGCAGATTGAACAAGTGGCAACAGTAAAGTACATTATTTATGTGTCACTGAAAGAGCAGAATTATCACGTATGACATAATATCCCATCATGCAAAGTTCTAGCAAATAGAACAATTTTTGCTAATATGAAGTACAACCTGTTGTGTATATGTGGAGGGAAGATGGGTACTGCTAAGTAACCCCATAGCCCTGAAAGATGCCATGCAGAAATTGGCATTCTAATGATCTAATAGATCATGGGAATATAAAGTTATTTTGATATTGTAATCAATCATCAAATATATGTTTATAAAATAACAATTGAGGCCACATTGGATCTGTTATTGATATCCACTTATATTTTTTCATGACACTGGAGACACATGCAAGAATTATTTGGTGTTTTGAAAGGGGGTGCAAATAGTCAAACAGGTTAAGAACTATTATTTTATATTTTATAACCATCTGTACTTCAAGTATTGTGTATTTGCTTTCTAAAACCTTTTTCCCCTCTATTCATTCTTTTTTCAGGCGTAATGCAGTGGATGCATTCCGTGTGAATGTAATCCATGCTCGACAGCAAGTGAGATCTCCAGTCACTAACATTGCTCGCACCAGTTTTTTCCACATTCGCCGATCCAACATTTGGTTGGCAGCTGTCACAAAACAAAATGTCAATGCTGCCATGGTCTTTGAATTTTTATTGAAAATGTGTGAAGTCATGCAGTCCTATTTTGGGAAAATCTCTGAGGAGAACATAAAGAACAACTTTGTGTTGATCTATGAGATTTTAGATGGTAAGTACCATAACTTGTTTTCTGTTTTAAGGCAGTGGTACCCAAATCAACAGTTATGACTCAAATAAAATGTTAACATATAAATTGTTTTATCTTCGAGTGGTTTCAGTGAATACCTCTGTGGCACTACTCACCACAGCCATATTGGAATAAATGCTGATCTGACAATGGTAGTTGAGCATAGTTATGGAAATACTACTAGTTCATCATACAAGTAGCCTCCTAAACTTGTGGATGAAGACAGTTAAATGAGAATTAAATTGGATATTTGTATTTGGTATTACCACAAGAAATATGAGCATTGGCAATTCACATTTCTTTCAATGTCACATCATCTGAAGTTTGTTTTATTAATTTGAAGAAAGAGAAAAAACTGGTATTCTTCTGGCCAAACTTGGTCTGTATCTTTGTATAAAAGCAGTAGACAGTTTACTACATTCCATGATCTCTACAATTTGTTTTGGTCCTGTAGTGTAAGCTCAAGTGAGTTTGAACATGTATTTTAAGTTTACACAGTCCAAAAACTTCAGTTAGGATCCACCATACCACATACACTGAATTGATTCCTCATTCTCTTCATGTTCATTGGTGGGGAGTAAGTTCCATTTATACAGTTTCTTCCCCAGAACTGTTGCCGTGTGGAATGGACTCTCAAGAGGATGCTTCCCTGATCACTACAATCTCAACTTTTTCATCTAGGCTCAACTGATATCTATCTTACATATCCTTATAATATGCAACCCTTGTCCCGTCCTTTACAACATCTCCATTTAGTAACCCTCTATCTTGCCTTGAGTAGCTCTTGCACCTTGTATTGGATGAACAATTGTAAAAAAAACCCCAAAAAAACACAAGATATGAAACACCCTGAGCCTGTGATAGTCTTTGTTATTAGAGTGAAGTTAAAGTTGAACATATATTTTGTGCTGAACTGTTATATGCATATAGGAAACATTGCTGGTATGGTATATATTCCCATACAAGTGATTTCCTAAATGTAATCAGACTAAATGTGAAGTGAATCTTTAGTGTTATCATAGGATTGTAAACTGAATCCTTTAGGTTGTACTAGACATGTTGATATACCTTATCTATGACTTAGTTTTGTAATGTTACAGCTCAGACCAGACACCACGTTTGTTCTCGGGGTGCAGATTATTCCAGTCAAATGTTTGTGGCTTAAAAATAAACTTTCAGACAGGTTGTTACCCATGAAATAAAACCATGAGCCAATTGTAGCAGTAAGCAAATTTTATTTTCAGATTGTAACCTACTGTTATAGATGTGCAAAGTCGAGATCGGGCATAGGTGGTAGGTGAACAGTCTCATGGGCATCTTCTCATGTCATTCTCCTTGAGTCCTCGACGTTTCTGACTTTTCGCAAGTAGTGGTCGCTGTCTTATAGAGGACATTGTTCTTTGAAAAAAGTAATTCATTCAATGACTCCTTGTCCCAGCCACTTGCTCTGTACTTATGAAATCCACTTACTGATAACCATCAGGAAAAATAAATGTCCAAATCCGTTTTTGTGACATCTCAGCTGATTTCCATTTAATAAGGTATCAGCTGACTGATATTGCTAGTTTCATTGGACCTGTAAATGAGAACAATGATAAGTCTGGAAAAGGAGGATATATCAGAAAATACTCTGTTGTCTAGGTTTATGAGTTATACTTGTAATAATTCTGGTGAAGGATGAAAAAAAAGTTCTATTTTGGTTACTGTATGAAATGAGATGGCTTCAGTACTATTTAAACTCCTTAAATGTTATGAGCAATCTTTAATTATCAAGCAGTCCTCTACTTCAATGTTCATTTTTGTTGACAGTATTGCAGAACTATTACTAAAAAAAATTGACTCTTCATTGTTAGTTTAGAGACATGAAAATTGATATCACTGCTGGTATTGTCAAATGTAAAATACCTTTATATTTAATAAATCTCTAAAGAATGGTAAAATTTATAATCTTGTAAACAGGAAAAGAAAATTACAACACATATTTATTCCTTACCTCTCCTTTTACAACTAGGTAAGAACTGATTTAATTAGACAGTTCTCAAAAATTAGTTTGATTACTGCAATTCTGAAAAGCTTATTAATTTGGAGTATTATAAAATTTGTGTCAAATTTTAGAAGCTCCTCTAGGTTTGTCAAGATTCCATAGCAACTAAATTTAATGAAATCTTGAATCTTGAAATGGAGCAAAATGTTACTTTTTTTTTTTTTTTTTTTTTTTTGAAAAAACTTAATTCTGACAATAGTTATGATATTCAGGAACTGGACAACCAGGTTATTGTAGACACTCAGTGTAATTTAGTCGTAGCTGTAGTTGTTTCTACAAAGAAAAATGAAATTAAGAACTGGAGCAATAATTATATACCATGAACATGAATATCAAGGTCAAAATCTTATGCCTGTGAAATGGGTTATTAATGAAAAGACGATGGACAGCAATGTTATCACCCAAGCTAGATTTGTAATACGTGGGTTTGAGGAAGACGGTTAATTCACTAACAAGTTTTTAAAAGTTCATCTTGTTCTTTCATTAACTAATCAACAGGTTTGTCACACTGTGCCTGTTAACGGTGCAGACTTGAAAATTAATAAAATAAAAAAAAAAAACACTTTTTGTGACTCTCACCTGAGCTTTTCAATGGAAATTAAAGAAAACAGCACATGGTTTATGTGATGCTCTTAAAGTTTGGTATAAGTTTTTGGAGTTGTTAGAATGTTTTTTATGGATAAATTCATTGTTTTCATGTTACAACAACATTTGAAGGAATTATTTGCATTTACATTGACTTCTTTGGGGGCTGAAACTGATGCAATATTATTGATAAATAATTGTTTTTGATAGGAAGTTCTGAATCTACATCCTGTAAAAATGTTGGTCTTAACATTTTCACTCAACCTGCAATGGACCAATTAAATATGCATAGTCTTCATCACTTGTTGGCATGTTGTACCAATGAAATGCTTGAATCTGAAAAAGTTGATCAACGAGTCTTGATCGCTTAGGTTAATTGGATAGCTATTTGAATGCATAGAGGCAGCAGTTTATATTGCCTATATCATCCAGGATAGATCATACTTTAGAATTTGTATGCATGGTACCTTGGTATATTCATCTAAATGTGTCAAAGGATTGATGTTGCAGTTCTGTGAGGCATATTAAATAGAAAAGAGAAAATACTCCTTGGGTGAATGTTTCACACCAACTTGCAGGGTGACTTTCTCAGCTATCTTACTTCAATTTTTACTTTCAGAATCCTGATATATATTTCATCTAATCTTTAATTTCTTAAAATGTTGAGTTAGGAGAGCACAAGTTCAGCTTTTCCTGATGTGCCCATTTGATCTCAAAGATTACTTTATACAATGTTAAAAGAAGTTTACAATTCTTTTTCTTTTTCCACTACCTTAAATAATCACATTAACTAGGTGAGTCCCTTTTCTTTCTTTTTTTTTTTTCTTCTTTTATTTTAAGTTTTTACAAGAATTTGGTTTGGCCTGTACCTCCTTCTCTTGTCTTTCCTCATCATTCACTTCATCCTTAAACAAACTAATTATTTGTCATATGTCTAAGATGTGTCTGGGACATCCACTCAGAATATTTTGGGGGTCATACACTGGTCCTTATCTTTCTCCCTTATTTTGATGTGCAAATGTACTGGGTTTCTTGAGCCATACTTCCTCTCCAACAGGTTTCCCAACTCTGTCGGAGGCTCATGGTTCTTTCTCCACTGATCTAGATCGTCCTGGGTAAGACGATAAACTACGTTCAGCAGCAAGGCCTCTGATCAGGAGGTTTTGAGGCTCACAGAATCACCTCTTAATTGCTTATGTTCCCAGGTTTACCTTGACCCGGAGTGGTAGCACCTGTTAGGGTCCCAGCTATGGGCAAATAGTTAACTCTGAAACTGAGGTAAAAAGCATTATAAAAGTGTAAAAATAGGTTTAATACCAGAAATACTTTGTAAAAAAATTATTAGCAGAAATAAATTTTTGAAGGAAAAAAACGATTACCAGCAATACGTTTTTGAAAAAAACGATTACCAGCAATACGTTTTTGAAAATAATATTACCAGCTATACATTTTTGAGGAAAAAATATTACCAGAAATAGATTTTTGACAAAACAAAATATTACCAGGAAAAAAATGTTGTCAACATTAAATAACCCATTGTGGTCGATATGCCGTAAAACAAACCAAACCAAAACACTGATCTAGAATTTTATACCCTAGGTTCAGCTACTTTTAGGTTTTCACAATATGTATTCTACCTATTTTACCTCTCTAGCTTCTACAAATGTTGAGTCAGAAAGGCATAAGTTCGATTCTATTTTTTACGTGCTTGAATGAAGTCTAAATACTCTAAATCAGGAGTAACAATCTACAATTTGCAGTCTAAATCTGACACACTGACATTTAATTCATTTGGCTCGCTGACCCTATGGAATATAGTTCTTGAATTAGCATAATAGCCATAAAAAATGAAAGTTATTTATATCTTGAGTGACACTTACCTACAATCTTTGTAGTATCTGTGAACTCTGTAATATATATATATATATATAGGCTGCAAGAATTAAACAAGTTCTGATAAATTCTACCAACAAAGTCTTTAATCTTGCAGTTTTTTTACATTTCAAGTTGTTATACTGGTAGGAGATAGTAGTTTAAAGTGCACATAAAATATTTTAAGATACAATTTAAATAATAATGATACTTATAAAATATTTAATAGATTCTTTTCTGGTGCACTTAAACCATTCTACACATGCCATTTTATATATATGAACTGTAACATAGAAAAAAAAATTGTCATAATGTATCCAACAAAAAAAAATCTACTATACTGACAACATTCACTTGTTGATAATGAGATGGTTGAAAGTACTTTTCTTTTTCTTTTTGTAATTTGGACAGTTTATACACAATGTTGATTTGGATGTACAACTTCTTTGGAAATTAGAAAGATATAATAAAAAATAAAACAGACCATGTCAGTTGAATTTAACCAAACTCCTGTATATATATATATATATATATATATATATATATATATATATATATATATATATATATATATACAGTATTGCAATGATTGGATAATAATTTTTCTATTCTTTTCTTTCTATCAGATGATATATAGCAATTAATCATAGAAAAATTTTTACAAAGTGAAACTTAATTGATTTTTGTGAATACCTCTGACATAAAAACATTTAAAATCTTAAACCTGACAATTTATTTCAGCAGTTGTTAGAAGACATTTTCAAAGAAGAAACATTTTACATCTATATATAAGTTGGTTTTAATATTTACAGTCAATTTTGATAAGAAGCACACATTTGGAAGTACAGTTTGATTGTTTTATCCCAAAACAAATTTTCATCATTCTCATTCTTTAATACTGCTGAAGGAATTGTATAAGAATTGGCTTGCAAGATTATTAATCTGGCACACTTTCAAAGAACTTTGCTGATACTTGCTCTTAATATTTTTGTCATTTTACTTTCAGCTGAAATGTTGTTTTGAAGCAGTATAAATACTAGAAATATAGCTATTATGTAAAAATAAAATTATATATTGCTTTTCTGAGATACTTTAAATAAAATCAACTGAATATTTGTACATTTTCTCATTTCTGCAATAAAGAATAGTTTGAGTTGAAAAAGAAATAAATTAGCTCTACAAAAACACTGTAAATTCTTAAAAGGCAAAACTGGGTAACTAACTGAAATGACTTCTATAATAGTTAGATTTATTAGTTCTATATATTTTAAGAAAAATGTACACTTGAATTTGATTTAGTTGTATTAAATTGAATGATAAAAAAGGAGCATTTTTAAACAAAATTTGGGTTTTATATATATATATATATATATATATATATGCATATGCACACACTAGCTAAAATACCTAATCCTCCAGTAATTAAACTTTTCTATTTTATTTGTGTATACAAATTATTGTGTGTACAAGGGATGTTAAGAAAAAAAATTTCTCAGTTTGACTCACCTCACAAAATCCAGCCTAATAACCAGACACATGAACTTTTTTTTTTTTATACTTTCTTGATCAGACTAAAAACTTTTCAGCACTTCTTTGTATGTATGTTTCAGATATTTTACTATTAAAATAACAGTACCTGTCATTTAAATACCGAAAATATGGATAAGAAAATTAAAAGAATCAAAATGAGGTGGTGATTGTTTTGTGAGGAAAACATCCAGTCGCTGTTGCTTGAAGTTCTTGTTTCATTGTTTTTGCCAACAATAGCATTTGACAAAAATTCATCAACTTCGTGTCCATTTTGTCTTTTGCTTCATACCATTCCATGAAAAGTCAAACTTTCAATAGCTTCATTAAAGGGAACTGTAAAAGGACTTTTCTTATCTAGGAGTTTCTAATGTCCCTGTTCTTTCATAATTGATGATAATCTGCTCATCTGAGTTTTTCTGTTTCAAAAAATGCATCATGCTCAGCCTTTACAAAGTTTCCTCATCCCAGCTGTCAATGGTTTCATTGATCACTCTCTGAATTGAGAGAGTGTCCTTTTCATTCTCTCTGCTACCAATAACCAAACTTCAGTGGTCTGATGCTTTCCCAAGAGTGATCATAAACAAAACTTCCTTCACTATCAAAGAATTAACAATCTTTTTTTTGTCTATGTAATCAATAACTATTCCCACTAGCATATTCTAAATTTATTTAAGGCAAGAAATTATAAAAGTTAAAATTTGGATTTCTTTTAAAATAAAATTTCAAGTTTTCAATATTGAATGTATGTAAATAATTATTTTTTACTACTAAAGATAATTTTCTTTTTCTAGAAATTTTGGACTTCGGATATCCACAAAACACAGATACTGGAATTCTGAAAACCTTTATTACTCAGCAGGGTGTCAAATCTCAGGTATATTTCTACATTTACAGAAAAGAAATTCAACCAATTTACTATTATTTTCTGAAATTGTTAAAAAAAAATAAATTGATTTGCAAAGTGATTACAAAAGAAATATTTTTTAAAATGTATTAAACTGAAATAATTTAAGATATTGACATGCATGATGCACAGAAACTCTTGAAGATTAATATAGCATCTTCCAGATGCTTAGTTAACTTGTTCTTCAAATACCAATGATCTCACATGACATTTACCATCATATAAACATCCTGTTGTTTCAAATTATTTTACTAATAATAGGCAAATTTTTGTTGGTAGTGATTTCATAATTTTTTTTTTTTTTTAAATATCATTGCACAACAGTAATTAAATTTATTTTGCTTAATTCAATCACACAAAAACCTTGGCAACATCTCCAAAATATATTTTGCCAAATACTCACTAACGATGAAAACCTAGTGCTGCTGAATGTCCTATTAGCTTAGTACCTAAACATACGATGTGTATTTTATGTTGCTGTAATAAAATTTTAACAGTTACTCTATAAAACTTTGTAGTAAGTGTTAATATCTTTAAATAGTTTTTGTTTAATAAATTTTTGAAAATATCTTTTGTAATCATTTTTATAAATTTATGATATTGGTTTACTAAAAAATACATAAATGAAAATTGTTTTCTTGTTGCAAATGTCAAGATGTATTTTATGTTATTATAATTTGCTTCAATTTGTTGTTTGTGATTAAAAGAAATTGCATCTAATTACAAATATTGTCTACATAGTATCTAATCTTGAAGCATTATTAACATATCTAACAATTTGGAATATTTAAACCACTTTTTTACATATTTGCTACTGTTAACAGATTTTACCTAATCCATTCAAGAGCCCTCATGTATATTTTGTATAGTGAAAAGAACCTTCTTTCTTTCAGGAGAAAACTAAAATGGCAATGAAATAGATAAAAAAAAAAATAACTCATTAATATGTCAACTGGACTTGTTTATTTTGAACTTGGTAATGAGTAGTTGTGTTTCTAAACAACTGTTTAAACCTGTTGAGAAATCTGTGCAAACAAGAATTTTTTTTTTCTTTACGTACACTGCTGGTGCAACACATTTTGAATGGTTAATTTTTTTTCTATTATACCAATTCTTTGAAGTCTGTCCAACTTTCTGTTGACTTGCTCCAATGCTGCATATGGTATATTCTGTTTTAACTTAAATACTGGTGTTAAACTTTTTTTTTTTTTTTTTTTACTTGAAAAACTGCCTTGAATTTTGAATATTGACCCAGTTCATTTGACAGAACATTTGGAAAACATTTTTTTAATTCATTCTTAAGATTTTTGCTCTGACTTTTTAAATTGGTCGCTTGTCCACGTTTTATTTTTTTTATTTTTTATTTTATTTTATTTTTTTTTGCAATAAACATTTATTGGCAAATCCCAAAGTTCAAATAGTTCCATCTAGTCAGTACTGAATAAATTTGTAGCATTTTTTAATACATAACCTTTAGTTTTACATGCTCATTACAGAATGAGACATTACAAGTCATTTCTCAAAAAAAAAAAAAAAAACTTTCACCAGAAACTGAAATTGTGACTTTGGAAGTCTTTTTTAATAAAGGCTTTCCAATATCCTTCCATGTAGTTTCATTGATTATTGAAATATCACTACCACTATTTTTTTTCTTGGTTTGCTTTTGCAGTGTGGCTTTATATGTCCCCATTTAGCACACTTCTAACATTCTGCATTTTTAAATGGGCAGTCATTTCCAAGATGTAACAAGGATAAGGATTTATTCTCCATTTGTACATTTGTCTGTTGCTTGTACCAATGCACATTCTTTTTTTTTCTGAATTTCTTCAGCATTGTGTTTTAGACTTAGAATTGTCTGGTAATTGTCCACTATTTCTTGCAGTGTAATATTTTTGTTAAAATCTTTGCTCATATTTTTTTAACTGTTAAACCTTGAACAAAAATTAACCCTTTGAACATATCTGGTGTAATTTCCTTTATTCTAAACTTTTCACATTCTTTGTTGACAATACCAGCATACATAACAAACTCTTTTTTGGTTAGATTCATGCACCTACAACGAGCATTAAACAGAGAGCTCTTGTCAAAGTTTTTTGTCAGAATGTGCACTGTCTTTTCAAGCATGATTTCACCTCGTTTTTTTCTGTAATATGTAGTATTTTTCATACTCTATTAGAACTATTTTCCTCAAAAACAATCTCATTTTTCTCTGGTGGGGAAAATTCTGCAACATCCTTTTAAGCCAGCAAATGAAACCATAGTATTAAAATTAATATTAGCTCAATTTAATCACCTAGCTGACTGTGCTCTTTATCAATTATCTTGACTTCATCCATGAGAGGGTAATCTTTGATTCCTCCCTCTAAATATGGTGCACTTTTTTTATTATTTTTTTTTTATTTCCCTGGGAAGAACAAGTGTTTTCTTTTATTTCACAAATAGATCAACTGAAATGTGTTACAACAAAAGTATACAAAGTTTTAGTGTCTCAATATTTGATATTGTCTGTATCTTGAATTTTGTTTTTTTATATTTATGTGGCACTTCTATGAAACAAAATTTTGACATTTCCTTAGAGCAAAGAGGAGACAAGCCAGATAACATCACAAGTAACAGGCCAGATTGGATGGCGCCGAGAAGGTATTAAATACAGACGCAATGAACTCTTTTTAGATGTCCTAGAGTCTGTCAATCTATTGATGTCTCCACAAGGTAAGTTTCTTCAACTACTAAACATTTAATTGTAATGCACTTCAGTTTGAAATTGTACCTATTTCAGAAACAATTAGATTGAATCAAAATAAATGGCCATTTTGAACCACAAATTGTTCAGAACTTCTGATTTGGCTCAAATGCAACTTTATTTGTCAAAGTAAGCACCACCATTAGAATTAACACATTGTTATCAATGATCTAACAGTGAATTTATTCCATCTTAATAAAAACTGGGGTCATAGTTGACAAACTGTGACACTGTAAGAATGCTGATAATTTGAAGAAAGAAAAAAAAAATGGCTTAAATCAAAAATGAACACAAAGACTAAGAAGGTAGTAGATAGATTGAAGGACATACTGAAAACAAGAGAAAATATACTTTTATTTTGTTTCTCATTTTGTGAATAAGGACCTCACTAGAAGATAGCGCTGAAATTCACTTGGACATCTGGTTAAAGTGATGTCCAAGGGACCACCCCAGAGAGCAGAGGCAAGATGTTTTCTTTCTTTCAACTTCAAGTGGTGAAAGAAAGAGACAAGAAGTAACACTGGACTGCTTGGAAGGGGTTAGGGAACAAAATTTTCTTAGCCCAGAAAATTTTGGTCAAGTGGGAAAAAGGAAAAGTTACGGACCAAACGTGATAATTAGGAATAAGAAATGCAGTTAATTTTACGGTAACATTAAAAATAGCATCTGTTTTGTGTCGGGTATCCACAGAGTTAAGTGAAATGCCTATTCCTTGGATAGTAGCAGCATTGAGGACCTGATATGAGGAAGTGGGAGGAAAATGAATACGCCCACTGAAAGGTACTGTTGTGAGGTGCAAGCAAGTGAAGTGGAGAGAACAAGATGTTGTATCAACATGAAAATTGCTTCTCAGGATACTGTCAGCAGAAAGTTCTGATTGGATATTTGGAAAATCCTGGAACCCCAGATCCTGTTGAACCCCACGCCAATGTTGGGCGAGGGTCCAGAAAAGCATTAGACCAGAGGTGAATGACAGCTAGAAGAGAAGACAGAGAGCAGCAGTTGAGGTAGACACACTTCCATTATGTCATGTGATTTTTTGCCACGAGGATCTCCAGACTCATGCTTTGTTCCAGACTATTAGATAAATTGCTCAGAGTGCTCGGATGAAATCGCAAAGTGGAAGAATTGAAAGTCTCTATATTAACAGAGAGAGCGGGTGACGAGCATGCAATATTCTGCAGTAAGATAGACACCATCCATCTCACCACTGCTTGCTAAAATGTTTACAACTTTCAATGCCTCAGTTACAAATCATGATGATAGAACTGTGGTGTGATTAGGTTGCACAAGGCTGTGATGGGCAATTACAGCATCACCAAATAGAAAAATCTTTTTGGCGTGAAGATTTGGTTTTGGAAAAGTTGAGCAGAGAGTAAGTTTGTTCCCACTAAAGAAAGCGGCCATGTTTTCAGTTATCATACAAACCACTTTTTATAATTAGTATGTGACTTTAAAAAAAATGTGAAAGAAACAAAAAATTTGCAGCATGTGTCAAACTGTAAACTGCAGTTTATCAGTCAAATCATAGGATATCTGCTTTGGCATTGTCTTGATCATTCGTACTAGTTGTCTTTCTTCTGTTGTAGTGATTACTCCCAGGTTTGCTTCTAATGCCCAACTGTTTATTTCTGGATGAGCCTACATGGCTGTTCTGAATTCTTCATTGTCAGGTAACAACTTCAACCTTGGGCAAGTTTATTTTGAAGAAACAAATCACCTGAAATTAATTTTTTAAACCAATAGTACAGCCTGTTCTGAAGCTCTCTACAGACCCCAAGCACTCTTGATGATGTAGGTAGCTTTGGCAGTACAATTGCATTTATTCATCTTCACTTTGATGTTCTATCAAAAAAATTCTAACATCTGAAATAGAAAATCCAAATCTTTAGAATGATAATCTAGATATATCCATAAAAAATGAAACATAGAAACAATCATTTATTTGATTCTAGTTTTTACCTGTGAAAAAATCTTGTATATATTTGAATTTCTATCTGAGATTATTTATTTTAAAAGTATACTCTGTAGCATGTATTTATAGTTATTTCATTATATAATATAAAGACAGAACAAATATATTCAATAGAAAAATATTAGTATATTCTTCAAAAAAAATATACACCTGTTCAAATTTATTCAATAACATTGCTCATGTTTTGAGAGGGGTAGCATTGGAAGCAACTGCATACCCCCAAAAGAGGTTGCTCATTCATGTTGGCTATCACATCTCTGATAGTAGCATTTAATGAGTAAGGTAGCTGGGTGGTCTCCTCTCAATGATGCCTCAAATGTGGGATTCAAATCAGGAAAGCTTGGAGGCCACAATTTGGGGATGACATGAATGTAAAAAAAAATTTAGCTAGCTACTTGTGAGTCACATGAGGTGACAGTCTTGCTGGAATACTTCAGTATTCAGTAGCATTAAATCAAAGGCCCTGCAAGGAGGTGTAGGTTGGCATGACATGGTCCTTGTTGGTCATGATTCTAGGACACCCATAAAAATGTGAACTTGTCTTGTCTTCGGTAACCTTTGAGGTCTGAATAGAGACATATATCATTTTTTTCTGTTCATGTTCTAGTTTTGATTAAAATTCTTCACATCAGAGAAAAACCAGAGCATGCTATGCTCATCAGGGTGCTTAAATTTTTTCAGCCAAATGTTTTGTTCAGATCATGTTTCTCCCAGATTTTGTCAGATTTTTTCTCAAAAAATGTCTGTTAGTAGACTCTGTTATTTTGAGCTGCTTAGCAGTGGCCCTCATCAACTTTCTGGAGTTGTGGTTGATGATGTCTTGAACCTGCTGGGCAAACATGGTCATCTTTTTGACATCTGACCACTAATGGCATATTCCTACTAGAAAGCACACTCATTACTGATCTTGAATATGAAAGACAACCACTTTAAAGAAGTTTGCTTTCTTCAGGTTGCTGTAGTTGACTGCTAGTGCTACAAACATGACACCTTTTCATTTGCTGTGTGACATTTGAAACTGCCATTTTAATGCTCCTTATGCATCTTAAAAAAAAAAAAAAAAATAATTTTAAAATTTGGCACATGCCACATAATACATTAGGCAGTTTTTCCAATTTATGGCCTGCTGAAAAGTGTTCTAAAATACTTGACATAGCCTGTAGTTATAAGTAATATTTAAATATACTAAATGTTGACAATAAATTTGACAATTGACAATTATGAATTTTTTTTTTTTTTTGATGGTTTGTTTCCTAAGCTGAAGTTATGATTTTTTTTCCAATGACTTCTTTTACAAGTTACATCTACATTTTGAAAAATGTTTTTATTGATTATCAATTTGATAAACATTCTTATTTTTTATCTGTAGGTCAGGTTCTGAGTGCACATGTTGCTGGTAAAGTTGTAATGAAAAGTTATTTGAGTGGAATGCCAGAATGCAAATTTGGAATTAATGATAAACTTTTAGTTGATACAAAAGGCAAAGGTAATCTTGAGGACAGTGGGCGCACAAGTGGGTAAGTTTATACACTTTGTTTTTATTGAGATAATGACCATTTGAAGTTTGTTAGTGTTTTAATCATTCTATGTGGTTTTGTTTCACCAAAACGTTTTGGCTGTGTACACTCCAACTATCTTTGGGTATCAGTTTTTTTTTCTGAAATGTTGAATGAGTCAGATCTTATTTTAATGTTCTTAGAAGTGCCTTCTTTGATTTCCATGCTGATCTCATGACTTCTCATTGAGATTTTCATATGCTCCCATCTTTTTGGTTATACCAAGGACAAGATGCTGTACATTTTCTAAATAGCATTTTATAATTTATGTTATTTTTTTTAATGTTTCATTTAACTATTTTTTTCATGATCATTGTATATAATATAGTGTGAATTTTATTACTGGTCATGGATAAATATATTTCTCTGTACTAATGTTTTGGGAACTGCTAACCTTTTTGTTGTGAAGAAACTTGAAAATCCACTTTGTACATTTTTACAGAACCACTACATCTGGTAAGAACTCTATTGCAATTGATGATTGCCAGTTCCATCAGTGTGTTAAATTAAGCAAATTTGAGACTGAACACAGTATTAGTTTCATTCCACCTGATGGTGAATTTGAACTGATGAGGTAAGTGCATTATTTTGTACTCTTTATGAATAAACATATACCCCTTTTGCAGTTTGACTGAAAATAAATTTGAACTGAATTGACTTGTGATGGTCACCAGTGGCCATGAAAGCCAGTTGTCATCTATCCCATAGTCATCCTTGAATCAAGTTACCCATATAGACTAATTTTCACTTCCCAGATCAATTATAATATGCATACAAGTAAACAATTACACACTTTATAGTAATACATAATTATTACATTAGGTAAAAAGTTTGTCTGTTACCTAGACAAATGTTGTATAAGATTAAATTGTATACAGATTCCAAATTTCTATTTAGAATTGTCATAGGATATTAGATTTTTAAGAACTGTACATAGCATATTTGTTAAGCTAGGACAGCTGTTATATTCAAATAATGCCTTTATTTGCAATAACCCAAATCATATTGTACTTTTTAACTGGTTATAAAATAAATAGGCCTCAGAATTCATGTCTAAGTTTTAGATCATTCACATCAACATTCCCAACTGCTTAAAGAGGTGGAAGTTTCCAGTGTCTGAGCAATAATGGTAAGATGGATCAGTACATCAAAGTCATCACAGTATTCCTACACATCTGACAGATTATCCTTCCCATCAAGCTGAGGCTTTACACTTTAATCGTTGTCCACCATTTTCTATGGGATCCCAACTACTAAGATTGCTAATAGACTTACTCTAATAACAAAGATACTTGTGACTTATTTTTTGGGAGATATTTTTGTTTCACCACTAAAAAAAACATTTCATCTTTTAAAAATACATTAGATCTAAAAAATAGTGCTTATTAAAGGTTTCCTGAATTTCTATGTATATAAAAAAATATTTAAATTATTTTAAACAATTGTAAAAGATGGATATTTCCATCAGTCACATATATTGTAGCTCATTGTGAATGATAAAAATTTCCATTTTGATGGTGATTGATAGAAATTTCTTCGTTCAACCAGTCAAAGCTTATAGGCTATTTTGTCTGAGACAATGATATCAAATGTTTTTCTCCTCTTGCAGCATAATAAAGCTGGTTATTATCAATAAAAAGCTTTTCCTATATCATTGTGAAAGTGATCATATCAGATAGTGAAGAAGTATTTATCTTCAAATCTGGTCTCCTATTCACCTCAAAACATGTTAGTTTCTAGAATTTACTCCTCTAAAAAGAAAAGTAACCTGGAAAATCTTCATTTCAATGCGACTTTTATGAAGCTGAAAGATAACAAAGGGATACATTGTCATTGAGTGGGTAGGGATCCTACCTTGTCACAGAACACATTAACAACCGACCTCATTATGTCTAGCCTAAGATAGATACTTTTTTTTTTTTTTAGGAAAGAGATGGGTTAAGATTTTTGTATACGTGGATGGATTAAAAAAGCTGGAACCAATTACAAGGAGTAATTGGTTCCAATAAATTGATCCAGTGAAAGGAGTCCATAGGGATCAACACCAAACTCAATTCAGAGTTATCTAGATAGATTGAGTATAAACTGAGAACACCTGACTTCAGTTTTATAACCACTTGGGTGAACTGAGACAATAAGTCAGCAATAACTATATTGCTAGCCTTTGATATAAAACTAACCTTAGAAAACCTTAAAATTTGAATGTTTACATAAAATACTAACCAGTAAAACTCACTTATTCTTAGAGGAAGGGTGAAACAGTTGGTGACAACTCGGGAACACTTCAATACTGAGTCTGGAGATTTCTTCAAATGTTGATGGTGGGGACTTCAACTCAAAGCATTACTGGTCTATGATCAGGGATTGAATTCCCACTATAGTGTTGGGTTGCAACTGTTTGCATGTTACAACATATATGTATAAAATCTGAGATTTTGGATTAGTCGTTGTACTCTGCTTTGAAATCTACCATGCAAAAGTTAATTTTTCTAAATATTTTTTTATATTTTTTAAAATTTTAATTTTCCTTTTAAACTATTTGGTTCAGTGATATTTGTTTTTTATTTACACTCTTTAACATCATAATCAAGTAAATGTTTAAAAAAAATCCTTTAATTCAAAAGTTAGTTACTACTACTTTTAGAAAATAACTGCACTGCTCTTCCTACTGCAGTTAATGGATTAATACAAGGGTTGATTGATAAGTAAGGTCTCCCATTGAGTGTTGTTACTAATAGTAGAAATAGCAACTGATTTGAGTGTATATTCAGTATAAAGGTCTGTTAGTTTGCTGTGAGACAAAACTTGAATAATAGTTTATTAGTCATGAGTAGTACATTTGAACTTTGTATAGAGCAGCAATCAAGCTCTTTACATGAAATGTGAGCAGTCAAATTATGCATCCACATGATGTTGCCTGAAAGTAGAACCTTTTCTTATTTGCATCACATCAACACATTGTCAATCAACAAATGGTGGGAAGTCTGGAATTCATAGTTGCTGTACATCTTTCATAGAGCCCTGATTTGGCACCATCAGTTGTCTGGTTGTTCTTGAAATTGAAAAAGGCTTTAAAAGATTAACATTAACTGATGAAGTTACTGTGCACAATTGAATGAAAAGGAAACTGAAAACTTTCTTCCTGAATAGAATGATAAAATGTGTAGCACTAAATGGCGTATGACTATTTTGAAAAATAAATATGCAATTTTAAAGTGAAATAAATATCATACCAGTTTCCTTATTCTCTCTGGCCTAAAATTTGTTTATAGCATTGGAAACTTTATCAATCAACCCTTGTAACATTTGTTATTTGATATCCCAATAAGTTTTATAAAGTTTGTTTGCACAATTACTAAATTGTGAAACTTTTTATTTTATTTTAAAGTTTTGTATGGACCTGTAAAATGAATTATCTTTCTCCTTCCCTTTCTCTCTCTTTCTCTCTTTCCTTGTACTTTTTTAGATACCGAACAACCAAAGACATTAATTTGCCTTTCCGTGTAATACCTTTGGTCAGGGAAGTTGGACGACACAAGATGGAAGTTAAAGTTGTTGTAAAATCAAATTTTAAGCCTTCGTTATTGGCTCAGAAAGTAGAAGTAAGTTTTATCTATTAATACAGTTGGCCCTTCACATGTACAAGTTTTAGGAGTACAGGATTACTGCAAAAGTAGAAAACTGCAAATATCTCTAGCCTTTTCACAACCCTTAACACTTAATGAGCATATTTAAACACACTTGTACCATTAAAAAGGAGAATTTTCTACATGACTGTAGTCAAGTGAGATTGGTATACAGTGCCTGATATTTTACTAGATTTTGAAAAGGAATATTCATTTTACCAGCTCAAAGCTTTGTCCCTCTTGCTGCTATTGCTATATTTCTGGTGAAATGGTGAAAATGGCAGCTGAAGATAATAAATCATAATCTTGAAGATTAAGTTGATACCACTTTTGACTTGTTTATTGTTAAAGTGTGAAATAATAAAAAAAAATATAAAAAAAAAAACGACTACGGTCGTGTTAATCTCTTCAGATGATCCTTTACAACCTGTGCAATCTAAGTGGAACAACCTAAAATAACTCTGGTTCCCAGCCAACCAAACACCCCCCCCCCACACACACACCCCTTAACTCTTAAAATTGTGGGCCATATTTAATAAATTTATATCATTAAAAAAAATTGAAGAAAAAATCTTTTTTATATATATTTTCTTTTTAGTATTATGGAGAAATTTTTTAAATTGATGCTTACATTTAAATTTTTTTGCTATTCATTGCACCAAGACTGATGTGTTGACAATTAAGTTGAACTCTATAAATAAATAGTCATCCTAAGAAATAGGAATGAAAGAAGATAGTGAATTTCATAAATGCTTTACCAAATTTTGAAAATATTTTTGAAAACTCTCCCTTAACTCTCAAATAATCAAATCTTTGCAGTACATCATCATCTGCAGAATCATCAACTGCAATTTCACTTATCCACAATTTGCCTAATCAGTAAAATGTTCATATACAAAACATTAAACTGAAACTAATTTACAAAGTGTATTTCGAAAATGTAAAATATAAACAAGATATTGAAATAACATGTCTTTTAATAATACTATTATTTTGAAAATATCTAAAAAATAAATCCATTTAAATATACTCAAAATTTGCATAATCAGATTCTGAGAGAAAAACTAATTAAAAAGAAAAGTTTTGACCATTGTTTACTGAAATATTTTTGTCTAATTCACTACATTTTTACAGTTGGTTTGCTAAGAGAAATATATTTATTAAGAGGGAGTTGTTACTCCTGTCACCAAATAGGGCTTATGGTTTGTAGTAAAATAGTACTTAACCTAAAATATGTTGTGGTATCAAAGTTCTAGAGTTTACTTTCATTTATACATATTTTATTAATAATAGCCCCAAAGCAGTGACATTGGCAATTCTGATATGACAAAAAGAAGCCCTAAATTGCATGAATTCATATGCATGTGTTACAAAGATTTTTGATAAAAATGTATCTATGATTCAAAACAGAAACACTAGTCACTCTAGCCATTTCACTTTAAACAAGTGAATTTATAGTCATAGCATGTGAAAAGCATACTAAAAATGAAAATGTATTAAATTTGTGTGTAGAAGGTATGAAAACAAAATGTTTCAATTGGTGACAATGCATTGTATCAAAAGTAATTAACATTTTAACTACTTTTTGAAATACAGTGTCAATTTTCTGGTGAAAATTTTGAACATACCTAGTATGTATGGTTCATTATCATTCATGGATTACACTATCCACCTGGGATTTTGGATTATGAGATATATATAATCAATATTAATTCATTTTTTTTTAATGTTAGACTTGATAACATTTACTAGTAAATACAATGTCAGTGTTGTGCTTGATGAATTAAATTATGAATTTAATCTTTGATTTAGGTTCGTATTCCCACTCCTCTTAATACTAGTGGAGTACAAGTTATTTGTATGAAGGGAAAAGCCAAGTACAAAGCCAGTGAAAATGCAATTGTTTGGAAGTAAGTATTCATTGATATTGCATTAATTATTAATTTATTAATCAAACTTAGATTGATTTTTTTTTTTTTTCTTTTCCCCCTCCCCATTAATTCTTGAAGTTTTATAATTTAGATGACAAGATTATGTATGGATAACCATACATTTTATGCTAGTTAATTTTATATTTGATTTCATAGCTTTACAAACAAAGATTTGGGAGGGTTTTCTATATTTGTCTCAAAACCTTTTCCACTTCAAATACAAGGGAGATCTGGCAGTAAGCATATGCTTTAGCCTTGCAGTACTAGTATTCTTTTTTTTTTTTTTTTTTTTTTTTTATTTGGCTTGAATTTGTAAAAGGTTTATCTGATAAATCTCATACTTTCATGTTGCACTCTTGGTTGCTTCTGTTTCCTACTGATTGTAGTTGAGGTGAACAGTAATAAGGGTCCTTTTCAAAATGTTTTTGTATCACTTCAGTGCATCTACTTTTGTCAGCCAGAAACTAATTTTCCAAATAGTCTTTGGAGTACAATAACTCTCCATTCATGCCATGTGATGAGCTAACTATAGTTGAGTCTTTTGTAGCGTAGATTCAGAACTTGTAACACTGGTTAGGTCTAGAGCTTAATGAAATCAATCCAATGAACTTTTAGAATGGTACAGAAGCAATAGTAATAGAAGTGCTTGAAGGTATGTCAATGGTGCTGGTATAAAACCCAGATTTTGGTACTGTGTAGAAGAATGTGCAGCAGAATGGGTTTGAAGACATTGTTTTGTTTTGTGAAGTTTCTTCTGCAAATGCATTTGTGCCATTAAAGATTTGATTAGGTTGGCCAGTCTGTTACTTATTTCTCTAGCCAATCTTGTGTTGGAGGATATGATGTACCTCAGTAAGTGGAATCCCAGCTTTGTTGGGCCAATGGAGATGGAAGGCAGGTGATACTTTTGATTTGTAGGCTAATTGAGAATATCTTTTTAAGGTTAGCATGGTAGAATACCTAGATAAACAAAATGTAATAGTGGCTTTAATCCATAAAGTAATTATTATTATACTTTACATTTTGTTTATCTAGGTTTTCTAAACATTAAACAGTTCATGCTTAAATCTTGTTTTGACAGTTAAAACTTCAAGGAAATAGTCATTCCAATACTAAAAAGAAATGCTATTAAAACAATGATAGATTTTTAAACTTTAAAGCAAAAGCTGACTTGTTAAAATGTAATAAAAATTGTAAAAAATATGTTAAATTTAGTTTTGTTCTTTTAAATGTGTTCAACACATGATTATTTGGTAGTGAGGAAAGACTGCTATAAGACAATCGTAGTTACAATACCAGCAGCAAACACAGATTTGTATTACCCTCTTTCTCTGTTTCTTTTCCTGTGACAAAACTAATGGATAAAAAAAAGCAACAACAGGTTTTATGTAAATTTTTTTTTCTGTAATAAACAGATCCTTTTATAGAATTAAAGATCTTTTTTCACTTGTACAGTTATATATCCACATAATTTCTAATGATAGTAAACTGATGTACCAAAAGTCATGGAATGGCAATATATAAAGGTAATAATAGATGGCACCACCAGGACTTAGTCATGGAAATGCTCAGATCTATACCAGTTGTGCTTTGACACATGGTCAATCAGTGTGAATACTGACTAGGCTACTCCTACTAAAGTGATGTGAATTACTGGAGTTTGAACAAGGCATGGTATTGGATGTGAGATAGATGAAATATTCCATTTCTGAGATTATAGGCATGTTTGACATTAATTAATTTATGATATGTGTGTACTGGGGATATCTTATGGGAGGCATTAATGTCTATCATGGACAGTACAGTAACTGACCATGGATTCTTATTCCTTTAAACAAAGGAGTCTGCCTAGAATTGTTTACAACAACTGATAAGTAAAACTGGCTCAGATCACATTCTTATTCAATGCTGGTGGGCCAGATACATATCAACAGGTCAGTTCAGCATTCTTTATCTCCTATGGAATATGGGAGTAGAAAACCCACCTGGATGCTCCTGTTGATCCAGTGCTTCACCTGGGTTTGCAATGTCACTAACTGGACCCTGGTGGACAGTCAACATGTTCAATGAGTTATGGTTTCTGTTGCTTTGAACTATTGATAGGATTCAGTTGTGGCACAAACCCAATGAGGCTATGAAGCCCTGTTGTCAACAAGGCCCTGTGCAGGCTGGGGATGGTTCTATAATGTTGTGAGGAATATTCATGTGGCATGGATTGGGTCCAAACAATTGATCAGTGACCACTGTTTCATTGCTTCCCAACAATGATGGGTTATTCGAGCAAGATAAGTCACCATTTTATTGTGGCTAGAGACTATCAATGATTGGTGTGGCCACTATGTTTGCCTAGTTTTAAGCCAATCAAGCATTTATTGGATGTGGTGGAGTGGTCTATTTGCACACAAGATACTGCATCTACAAATATCAAGAAGCTATGGACAGCTATCAAGGTGGTACAAGTCAACTCTCCAGTGTTCTGACCACTTGTGGAATCAATACCACATCAGGTTGTTATACTTTGCTGGGCTAGACTGGGTCATTTACAGTACAAGGCACCTGTCCCATGTCTTTTTGCATGTCATTGTGAGTAATATATGCCTTATGATTTCAGGTTTCATAAATTTGACCAGAAAAAAAGTAAGATCATTACTATACATTACATATGAATTTTACTGTCAACAATGACTTTAACATATTATTTTATTACTAAATTTAATATAACTTTCATTACTCTAAAGCAATTAATGAAAATATTACTGATTTTTGTTATGACTTTTTTCTTACCTGAAGCCAAACTTAAAACTTTTTTCCAAGCCTAACTTAACATACTATCTTTCCTTTCACTTTTAACACATTTTTTATTTTTTTACTGAATCTAAATCTAAAAATTTTGTCTATTTTTCAAATTAGTACTTTCTTTTATTTTCTTTTATTTTCTTTTAGAATAAAACGAATGGGTGGCATGAAAGAGTGCCAATTAAGTGCTGAAATTGAGTTACTGAATACCAATGATAAGAAGAAATGGACAAGGCCACCAATCTCGATGAATTTTGAGGTATATTTACACAACATTTATCATGTTCTATTAATTCTGACCATAACAATAGTTTACTTTTTATTGTATATTACCCAATATAACTTTATTAGGCACACAGTTTGATCTCCCCTATTTACTAATAACATATTTAATTATTCTAGTAACGGGAGGTATTACTTGATGCCAATAAATGAACAGGCTTTGTGTTGTATGATCTGAATATCTCTTTAATAATCAATAAGACTAATAATGAGCAAGATAATGTTACTTTTTATTTCTTTCATTTCCTGTTAGCTAGCTTTTGGATATTTTTTTAAAAAGCAAAACTCATTTTTTCAAATGGCAGTAGAGATAATTGAGGAGGTACTGAAGAATTCTTTGCCTGATTACTCAAGAATCTAATCATTTTTTTTTTTTTTTTTTTATCCCTTCTTGGACTTGCTTAAAACTTTTCAGCACCTCCTCTTAGAATTATTAAAGCTACCCGATAACATTAATTTTGCCTACTATACTTTTTATCACAATTTTACTCAAGTTGTCAATATACAGCAGTGGGTAAAAAGTGAGAGCAAATTCTGAAATACTTCCCTTAAATTTCTATATCTAGCCTCCAAGTACAATCACATTGCAATTTATAATAAATATAAATCTATGTAATTTTTTTTTTTTTTTTTAATGCCATGCCTTTTGGAAATGTAGGTGATCATGACTTTTAACAGCCCCTTTATCTATTAACTGTAGTGCCATCATGATTATAGTGTGGGGAAATAGTGAAGTGGTTTCCTATTGATTTCTCTATGACTTCAAACTCTAAGTTGTCTTTTAGATTTGTTATGAATCACAGCTAAAGAAATCTTGTCTTCCTTGCTGTTTAATTGGAGAGATGGGGAGAAAAGATTAATTTCTACCTTTCCAAGAATATTGTGACGGTTACACACCTGGCCCAGTGTCGGATCCTTTGGTTCGGCGCCAACGGTGACGTCGCTCCTCCTGGTCGCTCCTCCTGGGTCCAAGCGTGCCGCCCAACCCTTTGGTCAGATGATCACCAGCCTCGCCTTTCCCGACTCGCTTCAATACCTGGTCACTAAAGCAACTATACCGATCTCCGGTCTGTCTACCCACGCTGTGTTTAGATCTTAGACAGACGGGACCAGCAGGGATCGGGGCCGATACAAGTTGAGTCCGACGGGGGTGGCAAAACACAAATAAAATAAAAACTCACGACACCAAACAAAATTGCTGATAAAAAGGGTAACAACCTTTTATATCTTAAAGTCCGTTACATAAAAACAAAATTGTTCTCAATTCCCGACCCGCTCTGTGGACTATGGCACCAAGCTTCTATCACACAATAGGAAAATGTCGAATTACCTACTTTCTAGAATCATGTATGTATGTCGGAGTGTGGTTCAGTTCGACACTGGGGCTAATTTCTATCGATCATTCGCAGTTGATTCTTCTCTCCGACTTGAGTTGTATTTCTTCTTCTTCTTCTACTTGGGCTGGAAGTTCTTCTTGTCTGAGGGTTCTTTTCTCGCTGCCGTCCGGGGATGAACTTTAACTGCAACTCCACTCCAACTTCAACTCAACTTCAGCTCCAACTCTTCTCAGGTTTTCAGGCAATCTTCTTCTTCATCTACTTGGGCTGGAAGTTCTTCTGTCTTCGACTTGGGCTGGAAGTCCTTCTGTCTGAGGGTTCTTTTGCCCAATTCTTGCTTTGGGGCGAAGTGAATCGGGTCTTATGTCCGTTCAGGATCTTCCCTGCCCATCCTGCTGCAACTCAGCCCAACTCCGCTGCATCTCCAACTCAAACTGATTTCTGTCGACTGGGGTCCTGCTTATATTGACGCCTTGAACAAACTGGGGTGGGTCTGTCGGCGTCAGGGTTTTCTCGATAATTTCAAAAGCCGTATTAATTTTGACTTTCCATTATCGTTATTGTTTTCACCCCTACTTTCTCACAGTGCTCTTGGGGCGGCGCACATCTATTTCTCTTAGTCTCTCTCATGTCAGGTGATCGCTCTCAACCAATCGTTCCTGATCGAACCTCTCTTTCTCTTCTTTTCCGCAGCCCACGTGACCGCCTCGTCCAACAGTTATTGATCGAGGTTTTTTTCTTCTTCTTCTTCGTCAATTCACGTGATTGTATTCGACCAATTGTTATTGACCTAACACCCTCTCCCTTTGTTGGCGGGGTGTGGTTACCTCGTGCTGGTTTTAAAAAAACAAAATCCGATTTTTTTAGCACCTTTTTGCACGTACGCAAAATGACAATCTTTAGCTTTCTTTCACCTGGACTTTGTCAAACAGCCCGCTGCTAATTAGTCTTGACTTTAGAAAAGGTTCTTTTCCGCCTTCTTGGCGCCCTCTGTGAGCCAAAAGCAATTGTTCTTCTTTTTACCTCTTTGTTTTACCTGATAGTCGAAAATCTTAATTATCTAGGTCGAAATATCTCTACTTTCTTAACGTGGGTGTCCAATTCTTAACAGGTCAATTCCGTATATCGTTTTCACCAGTCACTTCCCCAACCCAAAGACACTTTCTCTCTGACTAAAGTAAAATTCATTTCTATCATTCTAATTTAAAAGTTACCTTTTCGTTATTTTGATAAAATTCTTCTCTTAAAATGTCGGTCAGCGCTTCGACACCGATACCTCAATTCTATTCTTTCAACAAAATTAAGGTCAGTCAGAGGCTCCGACCGACATCTGGTCCACACCACCCAGGCCTGTTTTGATATCATGTCTTTTCCTTTCTTTCCCCTTTTGTTATTATCTTTCCTTTCTTCCTTTTCCTTTCTTTCTTTTCCTTGCTTTAGGATCGTTTAGTACATTCTTAGTGAATTATTTTCAACCCAGTTATTTTCCGTTTTAAAAAAAAAAAATTAACAACCTGTTTAATAAACTGAATAAGAAAAATTAACTCATATTTCTATGAATATTTCCAATAAATGCAAGGTGCCATAATCCTCCCTAACCGATTTGTCATTTTACCCGTAAATGACACCTAAACCTAATTACATCATTTAACATGCACCATGCATTTGTCTCATACAATTCTATTCTACTTTCTAACATGCAAGGGTAATGTTCTTTCCATTTTCTTTTGTTCTACATGCAATGAAATGTTCTTTTCATTTTCTTTTCTTCTACATGCAATGAAATGTTCTTTTCATTTTCTTCTGTTCTACATGCAATGAAATGTTCTTTTCATTTTCTTTTGTTCTACATGCAATGTAATGTTCTTTTCATTTTCTTTTGTTCTACATGCAATGAAATGTTCTTTTCATTTTCTTTTGTTCTACATGCAATGAAATGTTCTTTTCATTTTCTTTTGATCTACATGCAATGAAATGTTCTTTTCATTTTCTTTTTTCCACATGCAATGAAATGTTCTTTTCATTTTCTTTTGTTCTACATGCAATGAAATGTGTGCGTGTGTCTGTAGGTGCAGATGTGTTCTTTAGGGTTTGTTCTTCTTGGTCAATGTTTTCCTCTCTGCTGTGGGAGGTTTTCCGCCAAGACGTGGTGGTCTCCAACAGCCTCCTCCATTGGTCTTCCAGCAATTTCTTCGCCAGTTCTGTCTGAGTGAGGAACACCGCCGCATCTCCCTCTCGAGTTGTTGCATGCTCACTAGACTGTCGTTCGCTAATCTTCTCTTACTCTTAATCTTCCATATTATTACACCCCGATGGCTATAACTAGGAATGTACCCATTACTATTGACCAATTTATCGCGATCTGCTCATCGTCTTCCCAAGCTACACCTTCGTCTCCCAGCGCATTAACTTATCTCTTAAGTGATCCATATCGATCTTTTCTATGGGCTTCATTAAAATTGGCATCTTATTTAAGGTAACATTAGAGAATCTCTTTACTATCGGCTCCCATAATTCTGTACAATTGACTAAGCCTCTACCAATCATCTCTATGAGTGAATCTTTTTCTTCATACCTTTCTTCCATCTGGTAATAGGGGGCAAGGAGATGGACACCCCAATCATCCTCCATGGTAGCGTCACCAGGGATAACGGGTGGCCTTATTCTTAATGTCCTTGTGGACTCTCCCCCACATACCCTAGACAGGCTGATATGTTTCTGGGTGGCTACTGCCCCACCCGCCTGAAACACTGATAGCTTGTAAATGCCTTGAGTTTGTTAATACCTCTACTTGGCAGATTCTTTTGATTCCTTCTCCCCCTTCCTTCAAACAATTCTAGTATGCACAGTTTGCGGTTACCAGCTTTATAGATAGGGCTCAACAGTACAAGTCCCCAGGGTATCATCTCTACACCTTCTAGCTTCTTCAGCTGATAGCAACATAATTTGTTCTCCCAATTTAATGCTATGTAGTCTGCTTCCACCTTGTACCTTGCTATCATTCCTGAAAGGTAACAAATTCTCTTGTTGTTATTCTTCACAATCACTTAGTCTCGAATCGACTCATCACTCAATCATTTCATAACTTTTCTCTTAGTTAGGCTCTTCCCCTCCCCAACTAACCTCTAGCAGACAGAATGGTCCGGGTCAGGTGCGTGGCCCACTCTAAAGGTCGTGCTTCATGACACCACTGGTGGCCAATCAATAATGCCAATGATCTTCCGTTCCTCGTGAGGTGCAGCCCGCATCTCCATCCCCTCCACTCACATCTACCATAGTCAGCCAATAGGATCTTGGATGAGCCAGTGTCGTTATCTGTTGACACTAAATGCTTCTATTCTGCACAGCCCTTTTGTTCTACTGAGATTTGGGGTTCTTCTCCCTCCCTGATCTCATCTTCCGGTGATTCCTGCTCAACCTCCACCCCTTCTTTCTGTGTTTTTTTTCCCGTCCAGGAGGTTTTGTCCTCTTCTTCATCCCCTGATTCTTCTTCCTGTTTAGAGTCTTAATTTTGAATGTCTTGATACCTCTCGACTCTATGTGTAAACTTCTCCTGTTCCTTATCCTTTCCTTAAGCTGGGAAAGGGTATTCGATCCTCCTCCTCCCACTCGCTGGACCCTTCGTCCTGTTCAGGGTGCCTCTTTTAAAGCCTTGACTGCTTGTTTGGACCTCTTCGTCTTTTTCTTCCTTTTCTTGGGACATGGGGTGCGATGGCGATTCCACAGGGTCTTCTCTGCACTGATTCAGTCGACGACTGAACATCGCTAATCCCGCTGAGGGTTCCAACTCCGTCACCTCGGACTGCTTCGTTTATCTGGTCAAGTTGACCTATCTCCTCATCTTCTTCGGAGTCTTCCTCCGTCTCCATTCCTTCGGTTCAACCAGAGTTACCTTCCTTTTCCTTGTCTTCTTAGGCCTCGGCTCGCTCATTTCCAGGTTAGCTATTTCAGCCTTCTTCAGATCATTGGCATGAACCCTCCTCGCTCGTCCTGCCACTTGATCCCATATTACATATGATTTGGCCCGTCTGCTCTACTATCCGGTAGTACGGTTCCCCATCTCTGGTCTAGTTTTCCTTCTCTCTGGTGGATTTTATAGTAGACAGGGTCTCCAACCTTCAATTCTACCACCTTTCTTTCCAGCATTCACCCTTTCATTTCTTTTCTTCTGGGCCCTCTTTATTCTTCTTCTGGCCTGTCTGAATATCTTATGTTGCTGTTCCAGCAATAGTTGATGATGATCTTCTCCATATACCTTCTTGGGGCTTCAGTAGGTTATCTACAGGCAGGACCACGTCTCTTAAACAACAAAAAATAAGGAGAAAAATCTGGAGGTTTCATATAAACTCCGTAAACCTCCCACGGCATCAAACCTGGAAAAAATACAAGTCCCAATTTCAATGTTTTCTGACCAACTTGGCTAATACATCTCCCAAGGTTATGAAACCTTTCCCCTTTAGGCATTTCCCTGGGGGTGATATGGGGATGTTTTATGTGCTCTACATTCAAACCTGTCAAAACCTCTCTCTCATGATGCTGTTCACATTCTCCGTGCCATTATCTGTTACCAATTGCACAGGGCACCATACCTAGGGAAGATTTAGTTATTATCAACCCGCCACAGTTCTGGCCTTCTTGTCTGGTACTGCAAATGCTTCAGGCCAATTTGTTAGCCAATCGACAAAACTCACTATATAGTTGTTTCCTTGTGCAGTTTCCCCATATGGTCCTGATAAATCCCATACTCCCTTTCTCGAAACCTCAAGGGGTGCCATTTCCTGCCTTCTGCTCTGCGACTGGCACACTACACAACTGGTTAGTGACTTCTCCGTTACAGTTTGGGTCAATAGTACTTTCTTCCTATGAGATCACATGTCCTATCAATTCCCATGTGACCCAACCTCTCATTTGTTCCAATATCTCTGGTCTTAAACTTTTGGGCACATACAACTTGGGTTTGACTTCTTCATCCCTTCCTGAGAGATAATACAGTCTTTCCTCTATTATGGCATACTTGGTGGTCTCTCCTGACTTCACCTTTTCTCTCAGAGCAGCTATTTCACTGTCTGCTTGCTTTTCAATTCCTTCTGTCCAGTAAGGATCGGTTATTATCTGGGCGTCCCTTCTTCGTCGATTCTAATATAGGGCGATCTTTTAGTTTATTAGGTTAATTACTCCTATTCTATAGGCTTTATCATCTACTCCCTGTTCTACCCTTACAGATCTTTCTTCCAGTTGTTTCCAATTCTTGAGAGTAAATCTGATTGTTTTCCTTTCCTGCCAAATCTCTATCTTTACAGTGGTAGCCACTTAACTTAAGTGCCCACTGTTGAATTTTCTTATTATTTGTCCACTCTGCCTGCAATAGGTACTGCAGAGGCTTGTGGTCAATCTTTATAGTGAAGACCGCACCATTTAAATAGTAGTCCAGCTTTTGGAGAGCATACATGATATATGCTTCCCTCTCATACCTCTGTTTGTGTCTCTGAGAGCTTATGGGAGAGGAAGTATGATCAACTTCCTCTGGTATGCCTGGCACTGGTCCTTCCTTATCAGGACACGGCTGGGTAAGTACTGCCCCCAAACACTGCTCACTGGCATCCGTGTATCCAATATCATGGGCTTGCTGAGGTCTGGATGCGTCCAGCAGTGGACAAGTGGTCAACTGTTCGCTAGCAGTCAAATGCTGTTGACAGTCCTTCCACTTGAACCCTATTTTTCGTATTTCTTGGTCAGGGCCACCAATGATCAATGACCTTGAAAATGCCGGAAAATGCATTTTCAGCCTATAGCTCCTATGAAACCTCTTTTAAATCATCTTAGGCTCTATTTTCTCTTATGACCTTTACCTTATCCATAAATGGGTTTAATACCGTCTCCGTTTATTTTCCACACTTTAAATACCTAGTTTCTTCCCTCAGAAACTGACACTTTGACAATTTCAATTTTAATCCGTGTTTCCTCAACCTTCCCAACACCTGTCCTAAATGAAAAAAAGTGTTGTTCCACTGTCTCCAAAATATCAAGATATCGTCTAAATACGCCATGGCAAAAGCTCGATCCTCCTAACACTATTGACATTAACTGTTGGAAGACTCCCGGGGCATTAGCTAAACCGAATGGCATCACTCTGAACTGAAACAGTCCCAGGTGACACGCTTACGCGCCTTCTCATTGTCAGCCTCATCCAAGGCTACCTGCCAATACCGGACCTCAAGTCCAACGTAGAGAAGTACTTTGCCTTCCCTAATAATGCCAAAATGTCGCTATCAATGGCAATGGCACATAGCAACGGCCTCGATATAGAATTCAGCTTTCTAAAATCTACACAGAAACGGTGGCGCCATCTTTCTTACCTACTATTACTATTGGGAAGCTCCAGGAGAGATCGATCTTCGATCATCCCAGCTTCCAACATTTCCTCTACTGCCTCTTCTCTCTTTTATGTATAGGTGTTCGGTGGGTTTTAATTTCACAGGGGTGGTCTCCGGTGTCGATTTCATTTCGACTGTGTGGGTCTGACCTAGTTCCTTATCTGACTGGGCTACCACATCTCGATTGTTCCTTCCCCCACTCTGGTTCTAAATTCATCCGGTGCTAATATATCCTCATCTAAGATTCCTTTTTTTGCTCTACTAGCTTCCTTCGTTCCTCCTCGAATCTCACCCGATTCCGAGTCCGTAGGAAGTGCGCTTCCTATCTTCTCCCTCCTAACCTTGATAGTCTTTTTGGGCCTGGTTCACCATCATAATGGGCACCAATCTTCGGCTGCCTCCACTACCGTTTAGCACAGGGTTACCTCGTTATCTTCTAGGCCCTTTTCTTCTACAGGGACCAACTGCAGAGGTCCTCTCCGTACCTTTTTTTTCTGACATTAGCCTACCCTTTCCCGACACTGCGGTCCCTAGGAGGTAACTTTACATCTTCCTCCACCACTATGGTTATCTCTTCCTCTGGTGGGCATCCCAATGGCGTTCTCTGCGCTGTTCACCTTAACACAGTAGGATTAAACTCAATCTGGGCCCTCTCTCAATCTTCTCCCAAGATTGCCTCTGTACATAGGTCGGGGTTACATAAAATTTTGGGTGCTTTTCACCCTCCCAATCCTCACCGGGAGCCTCACCATCCCCCTTATCTCCAGGGGGCCCCGTCTGTGTTAAGATCTCTATGTCCGCTTCTCAGAACCTTCTCTTCCGTTCACCCGCCTGTATATCTCCTCCCTCACCAATGACACAGATGCCCCTGTGTCCACCAAGACCCTCATCTCTCCACCACCTATCTCTGCTTTACAGGATAGTTCTCTCTCTTCTGTTAGCGAAGAGAACACCTGAGCTTTCTTCTTCTTCCTGGGTCCCCACTTTGGGTTAACCCAGCCATAGGCTGTAATAAATCATCTTCATTTCTTTTTATGAGGTGGAGTTCTGCCCCCTGCCTGGGTGACCCGGCCCGGACCTCTCTCGGTCTCTCGTGGCGTTTCTAAGAATACAGTTTCTTCTCAGGTGTCCTGGCCTCCTGCAAAGCAGCACCTTCTTGTCGGACAGCTTGCATAAGTGGCCCATCCGACCACATGTCCAACATCTTGCTCTTCTCTTTTTAACTAGGTTGGCCTTGTGTCTATCCTCAAAAGGGGAACCTCCCTCTATTCAAGCGGTTGTACCCACCCTGGTCCAAGCCTTTATTCTCCTCCTTTTTAACTGGGCCACCTCCCTCTTAATTCTGGGGTGGCCCGCTGGCTTTTTTCTTGGCTCGGCCTTCCTTGTTAATAATTGGTGGGGCACCCTTCCTCAGCCCGCACCACTTGGCCAGGTGTCCTTTCTTACCACACCTGGTGCACCTGTCACGATCGAAGTCTGGGCAACCCCCACTTCGTCGGACATTCCGCCGCCCTGTGGTCCCTCATACCCACAGGTCCAGCAGACCAGCCCGTGTCGACCCCGGCGTGGGCTTATAAAGGCCATGCCTGGTCGACCATGCCCTTCTATTGGGTCCTCCTCCCATAATTCTGCCCGATCCACCTCTTCCTTAACCCTCTGATTCCACACGGGGTTCTTCCGCCCTACCCCTTCTTCCAGCCTCCCTGACTTGGTATCTGCTTCTTCCCACCTCTTTGCAAAATCCCAGGCCCCCTGGCTCTCCCTGGCAACATCTATACTGAATGACAGTCTGATTCCTTCTTTCAATCAAAGAAGAACATGGCTCGTCGCTCAGGCCTCCACATACAGGTCCGCCAGTTTTTCCTGCATGATTGGCTTGTCCCTGAAAAATTGCAAAATGCTAATGAAAATCGGGTTTTTCGTCGTACTTAAAAATAAACACTTGAATTCTCCCGGGGTTTCCTCCGATTTTTTCAAATTAGTTTAAAAATTTGCCCTCATGGCCTCTATGGCGTACCCTCGTTTTTGTCCTCTTTGGTCAGCAGTTTTTTACTTCTTCCCAAACTTAAAAGGGATGATTTTTCCAAGAGTCCCCCTATAACTCCCTGGCTTTTCCCTTTGTGGCATCATATTTCAGGTAAATTAGTTTCCTGGTCCGTATTACGTAGATGGTTTGGTCTTTTCGGGATGTCAGCCAGTTCTGAAATCCTTCCCAAACTACCATCAAACACTGGGACCCTCGGTTTACCCAACAGTTTCCTTGTATCTTCTGACAACCCCGAATTCGAACAAACTTCACCCCCAAAGCTCTTCCGAAGGATAATCTGACATGTCTAAAATAGAAAAATTAATCGGTTTAGAAAAATAAACAAGGTGTCCTAAGAATAGACGGGGGCTGTTCCTTCTTTTCCTTTGGTCCCGGGTCGTTCTGATTTCTGCTTGAACTTTCAGCAACGATTATTAGATTTGTGAACAACAGGGCTGAAATCCCTCGGTCACCTTACGCACCATATGTGATTTATTGTCTCAAAACATTGAAACAATGGTCCCGCAACCACTTGTGACGTGGCTGTTTATCAATTGTTGATCCTTAAGAACGGCACCACTTTGACGGTTACACACCTGGCCCAGTGTCGGATCCTTTGGTTACAGCGCCAGGCGGTGGCGTCGCTCCTCAGCAGACGATGGGTCCAAGCGTGCCGCTCCAACCCCAAATGGTCAGATGATCACCAGCCTCGCCTTTCCCGACTACGCTTCCAATACCTGGTCACTAAAGCAACTTTACCCGATCTCCGGTCTGTCTACCCACGCTGTGTTTAGATCTTAGACAGACGGGACCAGCAGGGATATATATATATATATAGTTGAGTCCGACGGGGTGGCAAACACAAAATAAAACAAAAACTCACGACACCAAACAAAATTGCTGATAAAAAGGTAACAACCTTTATATCTTAATGTCCGTTACATAAAAAAAAATTGTTCTCAATTCCCGACCGCTCTGTGGACTATGGCACCAAGCTTCTATCACAAAATAGGAAAAAAAAATGGATTAAAGCTTTCTAGAATCATGTATGTATGTCGGTCGGTGTGGTTCAGTTCGACATTGGGGCTAATTTCTATCGATCATTCGCAGTTGATTCTTCTCTCGACTTGAAGAAAATTTCTTCTTCTTCTTCTACTTGGGCTGGAAAAAAAATTGTTTGAGACTTCTTTTCTTCAAATTTCCGTCAGAAAAAAGCTAAAAATAATCATTTGAAGGATTCAGCGAAGACTTTCCGTGACAGCTCCAATCTTCTTTACATTCAAAACAATGTCTTCTTCATCTGTTTGGGCTGGAAGATTCTTCTTCTTCTACTTTATTGAAGATTTCTGTCTGAGGGTTCTTTTTCCCAGAAATTCAGTTTCCATATTATGTCGCGTTCAAAGAAAACTTCCCCTGCCCAACCTCCTAAAATAAAACTCAAAGAAAAAATAATTTCTGCCGACTGGGGTCCTGAAAGATATTGACGCCGCAACAAACTGGGGTGGGTCTGAAAAGAGGAAGTTTCTCGATAATTTCAAACACTCATTAATTTTGACTTTCCATTATACGTTATTATTTTTAACCCCTACTTTCTCACAGTGCTCTTGGGGGAAATAATTATCCATTTCTCTTAGTCTCTCTCTTAATGTCAGGTGATCGCTCTCAACCAATCGTTCCCGAGCAGACCTTCTTTAATCTTCTTTCCGTCCAAAAGCGTTGACGCCTAAAAACGTCCAACAGTTATTGATCGAATTTCTTTCCTTCTTCTTCAAATGTCCGTATTGTATTCGAAAATAATTGTTAAAACACCTTCCCTTTTGTTGGCGGGTGTGGTTATATATATATGGTTTTTAAAAAAAAAAAATCCGATTTCGCCTGTTTTGCACGTCATATAAAATGACAATCTTTAGCTTTCTTTCACCTGGACTTTGTCAAACAGCCCGCTGCTAATTAGTCTTGACTTTTAGAAAGGTTCTTTTCCGCCTATCTTGAAAAATGAGAAAAAAGCAATTGTTCTTCTTTTTACCTCTTTGTTTTACCTGATAGTGAAAATCTTAATTATCTAGGCCTAAATATCTCTACTTTCTTTAACGTGGGTGTCCAATTCTTAACAGGTCAATTCCGTGTATCGTTTTCAAAGTCACTTCCCCAACCCAAAGACACTTTAAAACTGACTAAAGTAAAATTCATTTCTATTATTCTAATTTAAAAAGACCTAAATTTATTTTGATAAGAATTTTTTTTACGAAAATGTCATTACAAATAATCGACCCATTGCTGACAAAAATATTCTTTCAAACCAAAATTAAATTCAGTCAGAGGCTCGACCGACATCTGGTCCAATGATTAAATTTTTGATATCATGTCTTTCCTTTCTTTCCCCTTTTGTTAAAATCTTTCCTTTCTTCCTTTTTCCTTTTTTTCTTTTCCTTGCTTTAGGATCGTTTAGTACATTCTTAGTGAATTATTTTCAACCCAGTTATTTTCCGTTTTAAAAAAAAAAAATTAACAACCTGTTTAATAAACTGAATAAAGGAAAATTAACTCATATTTCTATGAATATTTCCAATAAATGCAAGGTGCCCTCCAATATTAAAAAACATTTGATTCAATACTAATGTTTTGAGAAATTGGATTTATTTTAAAATTTGAGAATCAGAATTTGAAAATAAAGATATCTAAAGGAGGTAATTCTTTATTTCTGAGATTTCATGACTTTGCATCATATTCTGATCACACTCATTTTTACCATATTATAATTTTTTGTGTTTAGTTAGCATGTACATTATACGCTGCTACCATCTCTGAACAATGACCCATTCTTGTTTGATTGTCAGGGTAGACAAGAAAATATGTATCAAAGGTTTTAAGAAAGAGTTAAAAAAAAGGAAAGGGGAGATATAGGAGGACTCATGTTTAATGTCTTCTTCAGAGAATTTGGAAAACTTTGTCATTTTTAATCTTAATGACCTGCATTGATATTTATGATTGTTATTGTAATATTTTGTTAAAGTTGTTAAGTGCAAATATTTAACAAGGGAATTTTCATGAGCATTTTATAGTTGTACAACTCTCAAGGAACTTATTCAGTTATTAACTTAAGATTCTTCAGATAATTAAAATAGGAAAAATGAATTTTTCATGTGCATTACCAGTAAATATAATTCAGTAAATTAAATAAAATCAAAAAGATAATTTTACCTAGATTAAAATTAAAAAGGAAAATAGTGTCTGAAATACAATATAATTTATTTACTCTTTTGTAATGAGTTAATCCTGCTGAAATATTAATGGTTAGATGTGCATTTCTGTCTTTATCTCTGAGATGACGATTTATGTACATTATTTTTTGGCTTTTCTATTGTCCTCATCTTTTGTTGCCATATTTATCAATGGTGTTTGGAATTATGCCTTGAACCTTCTTCAGGTGGTTGGAATTTCTGACTGAACCCTTTATTTTCTTCTCACTGAGAGATAGACTGCCCTAGTTCCACATGTCATGTTTGATGGATGTCAGTTATCAGTTGTCCATATCTTGGACATCATTACCAGAGTTGAGGAGGTGGCCTTGAACATCCCTCAGGAAAACTGCAGATGAACTGAATTTATCCTCTGAGTACAAAAAAAAAGGACCTCAGACCTTGGAACGCCAAACCAATTTTTCTAATGTTACAAAACTGATCACTTCACACATAAGACATATAGGAGGTTATCGCAATGTTACACCAAGATACCTCACATATACGGTTCCCTAAGATTCACAAAGACGGTATTCTGCTCAGGCTGATTGTTAGCTGCCAAGGCTCTGTGTGCCACCTCTGAGTTAAATATTCCTTGTAGATATAATTGACCCATTGATTAAAAGTCTCCTTCATATGTCCGAAACTCTGCCCACTTCGTGGAAATAATCAAATGCTCCCATCCTATCCAACCAGATGGTGAGCTTGGACGTTGAGTTTGTTCTCCAAGGTACCCACGGAGGAGGCACTCTGAGTCGTCAGACAGATTTACCTCTGACTCTTCCCTAGAAGAACGGACCAGTATTCCAATAGATAATCTGATGGAGATGTTGACTTTCTGTACACAAACAACACACCCTTCGGAATGGGATCACATATATCAACAGGATAAGGGATTGAACAATGGGCTTGCCCATTATCACCAGCAAAACTGAATATATACATGGAATACTTTGAGGAAATGGCATTAGAATCTATATCTCTAAAAGCCAACTATATGGTTAAGGTAAGATGACACCAGATATATGGCTCACCAGAAAAATGTTCAGGTTCTACTGACCATGTGAACTCAATAAGACCTTCGATACAGTTCAGGAAAAGAGATGTCCCCATTCCTGGATGTTCTAATATCTATACAGAGCATGGGTTATAGACATCCGTATACCAACCGACATTCACCGGACAGTACCTCAATTTCAACTCCACTGGAGTAAAGAAAGATGGCAAAAAGTTGCTTACAACACCAAGCAAAAGTCATAAGTGGCGATCCAGAGACGTCAGATAAAAATTGGTCAGTCTAAGTAGTACCCTACAATGTAATAACTACCCTGGGTACATGGCAGCAGGGAAAGGTGGGTACAAAGAGGAGGATGACAACAACTCAGAAAAAATTCTGCCTATTATGTGAAGGGGTTATCAGAGCAAATACAAAGGATCTGCGGTCCATATAACATCAGGACAACCTTCAAAAGCTGAACAACACTTCGCAGATATTCTCCTGAGTAAGATCCCCATAGAGGAGAACATGACTAAAGACTGTGTAATAAGCGCTATCCCGTGCAGCTTAGAAAAGGAATATAAAAGGAGAGACAGGCCGCCCCTCAAGGTAAGCCTTCAAGAACACCAAATGGCTGTAACACGAGGGGAAGTAAAAAAATCAGGCGTGGCATGACCACGATATGGAGAGAGATGGAGATCACCGCTTTCTCTGTGGGATCATGTTCAGATCATAGACAAAAAGGAACACCATTGGAAAATTCAAACTTAGGAATCAGCACATATGCTAGACCACAAAAATCTCCTGAGCCGTGTTTAAAAAATAAATACAATATTTTTGAGTAATAAGGAGTACCAGAAAATCCAATTGTAACAACAAAGTTGCAATATAGACTCTGGTAAAAAAAAAACCTCACATTATATTAGCAAAATTGCAATATGAGCACTATTTAAATTTGCTGGGACATTATGTTTATAATACCTGAAATTCCTTGCATGTGTCTGGCAATAAAGTAGTGCCTTGGTTAGATCAAGGACAGGGACCCAAAATTCCACTGTGTCATGTTTAAGGATCTTCTGGGGAACTTTCAAATTACAAAACATAACTGATAATCCATCCATGAAAACAATATATCGGAAAAAACAAAAAATCCTGATATACAATTAAAGGGTTTCATGTTAATAATTCCACGCACCTGACGCTTTTTTTTTACAATAAACCATCTTCAGGATATATTCAAATTATAACATTATCAAAGAACATGACAAAGACGATAATTGTAAATAATGTGATTTTTGTTTGTTTTACCGTATATATTTTCTTCATAACAATCGGATCTATTTCCATATTTGCTTACAGTTTTCCTTCATTATCTATTTTTAGACATGTGATACTGGAATCAGTTCCTTTTATCATATAGACAGAAAGGACCCTTAGCACCTCACATTATATTTCTTTTTTTTTCAAATTTGACAGGCTATTTACATTTTTGGTTATGTTTATAAGAGGGCCTTAAATTGGTACTGGCAACCTCATTAGCAAAGAAGTTATTCACTGCTCTCCTTTTATCAGTATTTGGGATCTAACAAAAATTTTATTTTGAATTTGAATCAAGCATGATCACTTTGATCCCATAAGGCAAGCAAAACAATAGCTGGTTTTATAATTAAAGAGAGCAACATAACTGTATTGATAATCTTTTTTTTTTTTCTTTTCAGGTGCCTTTCGCTCCATCAGGCTTCAAAGTGCGTTATCTTAAGGTTTTTGAATCTAAACTGAACTACAATGACCATGATGTGATCAAATGGGTGCGTTACATTGGCAGGAGTGGACTGTACGAAACCCGCTGCTAGTTTACTTGGTACCGTAACTGGAGAGAAGAGTTGTGGATGGACTGACAAAATAACTCCAAACTAAATGTGGGGCTTTTTTTGCTTTGTTTGGCGGTCAGTGACTACAACGGTTGATGGTTTGACAAGTTTAGGTGGGCGGTAAATATTTTAGAAAGGGATTTTGCTGAGATTTTTATTTTTTCTCTCTATATTGAAAACATAATAAAGAAATTAAGAATATGAAACTTAACTCTAAGTTAACTCTGATACACACCTTTTAAGCTTGCATGTTAACATGCATTGTTTGTTTAAAGCATGCCTAGATATTATTTTCCTTCTTGCACTTGGCTGCACAAGAATTTCATTTAGTACTGCATGGTCCTTGGACTTTAATTACAAACATCTTTCATATATTAACTGTACTGTAAAAAAAAAAAAAAAAAAAAAAATTAGCCTATAGCTTTCTGCAATATTAACTAGTATTCCCCTGCATTATTTTTCTAGAATGCTAATATTTTTTTAGTTTGGTCATTTTTGCTGCTGCCATAGCAGGACATGACAACCTCAGTGTCACCTCCAACTACTGGGCTGGTCTACTTAAATTAATAGGTTTTCTATTTTGTTCTTCAGAACTTATTTGTCTTCCTATCCCCTAGAGGCTCTGGCTAATTTTTGTCTCTAACCAAAGAGCCAATCAGAGCTTTTCTACCAATCATCTGAACCCAATCTTGCTGCATGTAGCAAACATGACAACTATCCATAAAATTCAAATACTACAATTCAGTGATCAGATATTATTCACTAAACAAAGTTGCCAACAAATTACTAAAGGTCAAAAAATTTAAGAGTAAAAAGTTGATCACAATTCTAGCTTTGAGATTTTTACAAAAATGAAAAAGTCCTGAAATATTTTGTTTTCGAAATCCACAGTTTATAACTTAGTACTGTTATAACATTTCATAGGTTTATATTTCCACTGACTTAAATAATTTTGATATACTCAATATTGTTCAGACAATTGAATCTCTTCAAATAGTTGGTGGTGTTAATACATTTCTGCTCATCAAATCTTCAATTATCATCAAGTGTATTCTTTTTTGATAAGCATCTTTCTTCCAGGTAAATATAAAATTTTCAACATAAAAATGGCTGTATTTTTCTTATATTACTCAAGTCTGACTTTAAGACTTGTATACCTTACCACACTTATTAGGAATGTTATAAATGCAGTATTTTATCAGACTTTTCTCTCATAAGGGATCAATTCTAGTAAGATGGTTGTGAAACAGCTTTACAATTAAAATAAATTCTTTTAATCTTTTCTGACCTTAAACCTGCTGTCCCTCATGTTTGTTGTAGTTGGAAAGTTCTTTTTCTGTTCATTGTCTTAAAAACGGTGTTAATGAGTTTTTTGTTTGTTTGTTTTTTCCCCTGTAAACATTATTTTAGGGCCGGGAGTCTGAAAGGAGTTCAACTATGAGAGAAAAGGGCTGAAGAATGGATTAGTCAAAACCAAGTATACAAAGAGGAGGTTCAATTGTTTGAACAATTTTGAGTATGTTAAGAACTATTTTCAAAGTTAGAAGCAATACTAAATTAAGTAATCATTTTTTTTTTTTTTTTTACCTTCGCCATTAGGAAAAGAAATCAATAAAACTGCTTGCTAATAACAAATGTATTTTTTCCTTATTTATTTTTCTCTGCCTATTAACAACTCAGCTCTCATCGCCGCATGTATCACTGACTCGCTTGCAAGAACCATTTGACAGTTATCTTGGCTGGTTGATTGCTTACTTTTTATGGGCTTTTTTCCAAGCCAGGTTTCTCTCCTTTTACCGTGCTAATGCTCTGGTAGTTTTAAACAGACAGGACCTACTAAACATTCTTTTCATTATAGATTTTTTTTTTTTTTTTTTCCTTTCATTTCTACCATTTTTTTTTCTTAATCTTTTGGGATGGAGGGGAATCATCTCTGATATAAGTAGAACTTCA
>CAHIKZ030003460.1:0-92795 GCA_903632075.3 Acanthosepion pharaonis | reverse complement strand
TCCCCGTCATTGGCCATCCGTAATGACGAAGAATTGAACAAACTGTTATCTGGTGTTACTATCGCGCAGGGTGGTGTTCTCCCGAACATCCAAGCTGTCCTTCTGCCCATGCATTTTATCCTCACAATGCATCTCGAAAACAGCCCTTTTAAGGGCCACTAAAATTTTACCGAATGTTTGCTTTTCTCACTGATTGTGTAATGTAGTGTGATTTTGTCAGCATCAAAATTCCTTTTTATCATTTACCGATTTAAAAACGAAGTTTTGACAAAGGAATTTGATCTGGTAATTAACAGAACTGTTTCTCACCCTACTTAGATAACGGAAAGCCTGACTGACCGTCTCGGGTACAACCAGATCTTTATCTTTTAAACTTGGCAGCGTAAAAGTGGATACACCAATTTGAAAAAAAAAAAAACATGATCATTACTAAAATAGCAATAAAAATTGTGGAAAGTTCATCTTTTAGGAAAAGATGTTTTGAAAATTTATTTGACTCCTGATAGTTTGTCTTCGCTGCCTCAATCCTATATTTGAAAAAGCCAGATATTTTTATTTATTAACCAGTAACTGTAAATTGGTAAACTTTTGAGGTCAGCGCGCAGTAATCTATCAACCTAAATTTGACACTCAGACCCATAATTCATTTCATCTCGCAATCTGTTGGTTTCGCAAATTTTTAAATTGCTTTCTGGGTCCTAATCTGCAATTTACCATAACATTTGCGTGGTGAAAATTCTTCCAAAAATTGGATGATTGTCGGATTTTAATGAAATTTTCAGGATTTATTCACGAATGACATTTTAACTGTGGAAATTATGTATGTGTCGTGAATCTGTTAAGACCAGCCTCAACCCCTCCCCTTTTTTTCGGCCTCGATGAATAATGAATTTTTTACAATTGCTTTCATTTTTTTTTCTTTTCGTGGCTGACCCACATTATAAGTTTTTGTTTAAAAAAAAAAAAAGTGCATTTTCAAAATGAAGTCTTCCTTTAAAACTTTTTAATTTTAATTCCAAGCTAATGGGTTTGTGAAATCGCCAACATTAAAGAAAAATAAAATCATCCCAATACTGATTGAAATGCATAATTGGAACTTAAATTTGAATCTTAAAAAAATTTTTTTTTAGCTATTCTGAAAATTCGTTTATTTAAAGTAAATAAATCTGAAAATACGTAAAAATTATTTCGAAAGTTTCAGAAAAAAAAAATTGAATCCATGCAAATGTATATAGGATTATTTGTTTCAGATTAATCAATGATCGCTCAATTACGGCTAATAAATTATGTTGAGTGCAATTTTTTACTGTACTTTAAAAATGCTTTCTAAATATCCAAACAAGGAAAATTAACCAATTGCGACGATAAAAAGCTCTATTGAGTTTAGGTAGACCCTCTCTCTACGGAGCCGGTGGGCAAATTTCATTTCATTCAAGGAAAACTGACAAAGGTTCGCTGCTATAACTACAATGGGTGCAGAATTGTTTACAAAAATCGCGCTAGAATGGCTAGCGCAAGTTTATTTGCTCAGTAAATTTGTTTTTGCTATCACGTGACCAGTTCTCTACTACGTCCGCACATGATCGTCAGATTGTGTTTTTTTTTTTTTTTTACGTCAGATTTCTCAAATCTGTTTCCATGTTGATACTTTTTTTTTTTTTTCGACATAAAACGTATAATAAACACTAAGCAAAATGATTACTGCTTTATGCTACTTATCCTCAGTGATGCGCCTGAATTATAGATTTCGGCCCTTTTTATGATCACAAATTTATTGTTAAAAAAAAGCAATGATTCGGTGGAATGTTAGTGCGTTCATGTGACAGCATTACAAGTATAGCAATGAAGGTGTTTGTATTTTCACACAAACATTAGCCTTGAACTTGTATAAAAAAGAAAAAAAAATAAGTATCAAAATTCTAAGAAAACACTAAAAATATTTTTCCAGGGAATCAGATTTCCTTTCCTAATTTACAGCTAAAAAAGAAAATCACTAATAATGTATTGAAGAAATAAAGTGGTTCTATTATAAAACGCCTATCCTAATTAAAACCAGTTTACATGTTTATTAAATAAGTGATCAGCCTCCAACCTAAAATTTATTTTTAAACGTCAAGAAAATCTCATACATTTTCTCAAAACTAAAACATTTTTAAAATGAAGAATGTTATTAATATTTAAAAAAATGTCATTTTAATTATTTGTGAGAAAACTCACGATAAAAAAATGCCGAGATTTTCTTGAAAAATTAAAGTTTAAAAAAATGCAAGACAATATAGTTCATACTTTTGAAAATGACTTAAGTTAATAAGGAATTAAAAATAACCATATAAACTTGCAGAATTTTGTTTTTATTGACTGAAATTTATAAGATTTTTTTTTGTGAATGAATTTAAGAAACTAGTCAAAAAAATTAATAAAATTCGAATACTTTTTAATTTTTCGGCAATTAATGATCAAGTAAAAATTTGACTTAAAAATAGTATCGCTAACTTGGTAGTTCACAGCCGGTGGGCTTACCTGATTATATGAAAAAAAAAAAAAAAAATTTTTGTATATTTTTTTGTCCAATCAGAGCACAAGAAAATTGTTGAGCTTCGCTGATAATTGCCTACTGGAGCCTACTGCTATAATATATAAGGAATACGAACCGGCTTGTCATTTACGAAAGAAAATTAACTTAAACATGCCTCCTAAAGCAAGTTCTAAGGGTGCTAAGAAGACCGTAAAGGCTAAGCCTGTCCGGGCCGATGGCAAAAAAAATTAAACGCAAGAGGAAAGAAAAATACCATCTAAAATCTATAAAGTGATGAAACAAGTTCATCCAGATACCGGCATTTCCAGTAAAGCCATGTCCATCATGAACAGTTTTGTCAACGATTTGTTCGAGAGAATTGCCTCTGAATCTAGTCGTCTGGCCCATTACAATAAACGTTCAACCATCTCCAGCCGTGAAGTTCAGACCGCTGTCCGTCTTCTTCTGCCCGGAGAATTGGCTAAACATGCCGTTTCTGAAGGAACCAAGGCTGTTACCAAATACACCAGTACCAAGTAAACTGGATGTTTTTTGTTTTATGCAAACGGTCCTTTTCAGGGCCACTCATATTTTCAAGGAAGTCACTTGACGTCTACGTGTTATGCAACATTTCTCATTTTCTATAAAGATAACTATCACCCCTAAAAATATTTGACTTGTAAGTTAAATGTGGGTATGTCCACTATTTCGGCATAAATTTTCTATATTGAAGTTTAAAATGAATTTTTTACAATGAAAAAACATTCTTGAAGATTTTATTTTAGCTTTAAAAAGTTTAATAACTAAATTTATGATTTCTATTAATTAAACAATTCTGGTGTATTTCAGATAGAAACTATATACATTTGATTGTCAAATTTAATTTCAAATTTTAAATTTTCTTAAAATCGGCCATTTTCTTAATTTTAAGAAATTTGTAAACAAACACAAATTTATCGATTTTGAAAAAATTTAAAAAAATTCTGACACGTTATTTTAGTAAAATTAAAAAATTAAAGTTAAAGTAATCTGATTTCAAAGAAATCTTTTGTTACTTATAGCATAAAAAAAAATATACAACCAATTATTAACGAGCGGTCCTGTTCATCTGTTCGAACTTATTGATGATTGTTGATTGACGAACCGATAACAGCTACTACTGATGACCATAAATGACATAATTTTAAGTCTGAGTTTTTAAAAATTATTCTATTTTTAGTATGACACACACTAATGGAAATACAATACATAAAATAAAATTATTTAGTGAAATAGTAAATGAAAAAAGAAAAATTTTAAAATTTAAAATTTACACTTTTTAAAGCTGAACGGAAAATACAACCTGTTAATAAACGAAATGTTTTGAAAAAAGCCACGTAAAGGGACAAAACCCTTAGATCACGTGACCTTGTTATAATAATGGCAATTTCTGTATATCATACATGGAAATAAGGAATGTATTAAGTAAAAAAATACAACATAAAAAATTATTTTAAAAAAAAGTAGCGCAACTAAATTTATTAAACTTAGCAATTTTGGATTCGTAATTTTTTTTTTCTACTTAATTACTACATAATATCGAGGAACCCTCCTAATACAGAGCTTTACACGATTTTAAACTATTATAAATTATTATAATTAAAATTTCTTAAAAACGAAAAAATTCTTGTAAAAATTAATTATTCATCAGAAAAAAAAATTATTTCTTCAGACAATAATGTCCTTAATATTACTTATTTAAAAAGCAATTAAAAGCTTTTCTAATTAAGTAATATCATAGTTTTATTGATTCATTATTTTTCAATTCAGAGCAGATTTTCAGTTAAATAGCTCAAATTTGAAAAAAAAAAGTAGGTTATTTACCATCTTCAAAGACTCCTTTAAAAAACAAAAAAAAAAAAAAATCAGGAACCAAAAAAGGTTTTGGGCGAAATTTCATTAAATTAAATAAATGGGGGGTAACATATTTAAAAAAAATATTTTTTTACCAAAATTTTCTAAAAAAAAAATATTTGAAAAATAATTTCATTCATTTGTGAATAAGTCCTGAAAATTTCATTAAAATCGACAATTATTTGATTTTTACAAGAATTTCCAAATCAATATGTTTTCAACGGAAAAAAACGCAAAAAAAATGTTATTTTAAAGGTCGCCGCGATGACGTAAACAAAGAAGAATTTAACCAAAATTTCGAACGTGTTAGAAAATATTAAAAAATTTCAAAAAATTTAAAAAATACTTTTTTTTCATCTTAATAATAACATAAGCATTTTGTTTGACGATAAAACTTTATTTTAGTTAAGTTTGTGGCATTTTTTCATTTACGCTATGCTGTTTTTTCCGCGAAAACAGTGAACATGTAAAAAAAATGTATATTTTCTTTTTTTTTTTTGCCTAAATTCATTTTTAGAAAATATTAACTGTACCATGAATTCATTTTTCAACGTCATATTTGCATGAGAGTTCATTTAGAACGTATTTATATTTTCGAATAAGTTATTTAAAAGTTAAATGCGTTTTTTAGTAGGAACGCAGTTACAAAAAAAAAATATTTTACAAGGGTCGATTCAGAAATACATCTACAATTGAAACCTTCAATTTAAAGTTTTCTTTATATAATTTTTTAAGATTTTTACTGTTGTAACGAATTATTGCTGGTCTTCTAATAAGGTTGCAGATGTCGCATTGCACATTTTATCACATTACATGTTATAAATATCTATCCGTTTGATATACTTATTTATAAAAATGTTGCAATATTTATGTCAGAAGAAATCTATTCCAACTTTATTGAAATATATTTCCAACTTTTAATTTTTACAATGTTATATAACTGGATTTTTATCTTTACTTTTTTTTTTTTTAATGTCAATTCTTCAATTTCATTTTTTGTTTAGTCTTGTACGATTTTTACAGATCACATTGATTACTCATGTCATGTGTCAGTAGAAATCTTTCAATCTTAACGTAATTCTTGATGTTCAATTTTTTTACGCTATACTTTCTGGTCTTATTTCTCGTTCGTCAACCTCCAACAGCAATACATTGTGGAAAATGGCAACTGACACCATGTGATTTATTTGTAAATAATTTGTGTATAAGTCATTTCTTTTCATCGCATAGCAAAACAAGCCTAGAAATGAATTCATAGTCGTATAACTCCATTTTGCAAAAGTGCATTAAAAAAATGACAAAGACCTTTAAAAATACTTTATTTTTCAAACAAGCGAAAAGTGATCACTATTGACAGATAAAAAAAGACAAGTTTTTGGACGATCAATTAAAAATTGAAATATGATCAGTTTAATTCTGGATCAGGTTTATAATGGGTTGATTGAAAGTAATTTTAACAAAATTACTTAATTTTTTTGTGCATTATTAACAGTTAATAATACACTTGCTATCCGAGTAGTTAATATTGTTTTAAGTGACTACTACAGACTGAGTTACTTGAAACAAAAGTAAATCTTGTTGATTTCAGATTTTGTAGGGGTGTATGCTGCTATTTCAACGAAGGAAAAAAAAAAAAAGCAGTGATAAAATCGGAGGTCCAGACTAGTGGTGATTGATGAAACAATGATTGTAAAAAAGTACAGCCAAATGTCTCTTTTTGGAGGGATTGAAAGTAACTGATGAATTTAAATTTTAAATTACTTTTTATTTGTTCCTAATAGATCGAGAAGCAGTCATGCAAAGACATTGAACACTGTTCTCTATAACATTAGTGAGCTGGTCCTCTTAAATGGGCTAAATGATTGTGGTACAATCACAGTATATAATTCTTGTTTTAGTTTATTCAAACAGTAGCTGGTTTCATATCTAAAGCGTTTACTCAGAGGAAAAGGAACCAACAAGCATTCGCCCGAATGGGAATATATCTCGAAATAAAATAAATCAATGTATTTGAAAAAAAAAAAAAAAAAAAAAAATAAATAAAAAACATCAAAATTTCAATTGTGTTTGATTCTGATTTTTTTTAAATGTTGATAAATGCGAACAAATTAAAAAAAAAACCAAAAACATTTAATGTAATTCTTTTATTAGTCATACAACATTGCTTGAAAATCTTTTTCAGAATAAATGAATGTTCAATGCATAATGTATGTTTTCTGTAGGTCATCATAGGCCAGTTTGGAAAATTTTTTTACAGAAATTTAGAATATTAATAAAGTGAGAAGACATCTTTTCAATAACTTCAGTGGTAAAATATTTAGATGATGTATTGATATTTTATCATACGCGTCTGATGGCAAAACAGACGATAATATTTTTGTTGCCGCTCTTTTTCATGGAATTGGAAGCTGCAAACGACTTTTTAACAGGATTTTATCCAGTCAGATTTATTTTTTTTTAGGCAGAATGGTTCGACGCGGGGAATTCTGCCCCTATTCACATTCTTTACATTTAAAATATTTTAATTTTAAAAGATATTCTTCATGGAATAAGATTTTAAGATCCTAGACTAGGTTAGGCTTTGTGCTTTCTAATTTACACTTTCAGCTCCTGAGAAAGTGAAAAAGTTTCAAAAGAAATGTATTTGAAGAACATAAAAGAATCGGATTCTAAAGAAAAATAACAAGGTTTGTTTTTTGTAAAGAAAAGATGTTCGAGTTCTCTGCTTATGATATTCTCTATGGACTGACGTTTATGTGAGTAAAAATCCTTTTGTTTATTTTTGTTTGTTACTACTTAGCATATGGAACAATATACATGCAATTTTTGATTTGCTAAAAGAAATATTTATATGAACACTAGTATATAGTAGTTTTTAATTTTATCTAATAATTTTAAGATTATCTGCTTCATTGTAGTAGTTTTGTTGTTACTTTCCTAAGCCGTGAACGAAATCGGCAGTTTAGTCCTGTGTATTAATATATTTATAATTTAAATATATTATTTTAAGATCGTATACTTTCTCATTAAACTTAAATGAGAATTTAAGTTTTCATTTAAATTTGGGTTTTTAACATCCGGACAAAAAGATTTTTTTTCATTCGTTGAATATCGAACAATTTTAGCTTTTACAAATGTTGATAGAAAAAAGTTAAGGAACTGTTTCAATGGATTTTTTTTCGAGCGATCTCAGTTGATCAATCAATGATTCAATATGCACAACACAAAGACAAAAATCAAGAATTTCAGGGATCCTAGACAGATTGACACGTAACAATTTTAAAATGTTTATAATACTCGTTTATATCGATGAAATCATAACTGAAATATTTTATAAAAGTTCATACGTTGCGTTTTTTTTTTTTTTTTCATGGTAAAAAACTAAAATATTGCAACATAAAATAGGTGATGTGACTGGATTTTAGAACAATTTAAAGATATTTTTGTGACTGCAGTTATATTAAAATTTGGTAAATTTTATAATTTTTAAAAAATACAGAAACTAAACCAGACCGTATTTAAGGGCAAGAATAGCAATGTAGGGGAGGTTGGGATAAGTGAAGAAATTGGTATGGGAGGAGGATATCAGCAGTTTGTTAAAAAACTAGCCCGTAAATTAATTTCAATGAACTGGTGTCTCTAATATGAAAAAAAGAATTGTTGCGCACAAGACATCCAGCTTTCCAATATTTTCAAGTTGTTCGCAACAGCAAGTTACAATATTGAAAAAAAAAAAAAAAAAAAGTCAATATCAATCATTTATCAAAAGTCAAAACTACAGTAATGTACAGCACATCAATTATAAGTGCAAATACGTTTCGTTTAATTGTGAGGAAGAAAATATAATTTCGTTGAGTTCGAAGTACAGTCGATCATTCATTGTTAGTGTTCGCGCCTTTAACCTAATTCGTCAAAGTTCAGTATGATCTTTTTTTTAAAAAAAAAAAAAAAAAAAGGGTATCTCCTCAATGCTCTCGACCAGAGTGCCGAAACCGTCAGAAAAGCTGATTTGTCAATCTTGCTTGTATGTGAAATTTCTCCATTTTTAAAAGGTGACTAAATTCATTTGCTGTCCCATCTCCATTGACTTCCACTAGTTGTCAAAAGGCGTCTTTCAATATGATCCCAGATAAAATTTTTAGTTTGTTTCGGTAAATTTGCTTTTCAATTTTTCGAAATTGTCATATTTCCCAAAAAATGTACATGCTAAAGTCGAATTAACATTTACAATCATGATAAAACGTACCGTTTTGGATTTATCGACCAGAAAAAAAACAAAACAAAAAAAAAAACGATTTAATCGCTGTCATTCACCCACCATTACCGGTTTTGTGTAATTAGATTCACTGCGGATCACAATCATAACTTTTTGGCCTATTTACTGCTTTTTTTTTTTTTTTAAGGTCGAAAAACTTTATGTTCAAAATTGAGAGTATCTTGTTAAAAAAGTAAACATTGATTTGATACCGTATTGCATTAATTATAAGACCTTTTAATATTTTATTTACATTCGGTAGCGAAAAACCTACATGCATTCATTTGTTGATAAATAGAAAAAGTAAATTTACCAAAAGATTTGCGAAAAGAATATTTTAAAAGCAAAGTTGTCATTCGAATTATACAGCGCTTTCAAAATATTTTCAGATATATAATAGAAAATACTAAAAAAAAAAAAAAAATATTGCTTGCTTTTTAGTTTTACTTGTTCTACTGTAGTTCATTTTTTTTTTTCTAGTAGGATGTAATTTGCCGAATTTACATATTAACTTCTGTAAACAAAAAGCAGCTAATTATGGATGCAAGATATAATCTGAAAAATAACCTGGTAATTTTTCTAGGAAAAACTAAATATTCAAGGGGTTGTGGACGTTCAATATATTTGGTAGGATGTGGGGTCAGGCTTGTTTTATAGTTAAGGAAAGTTTTACAAATAAATGCCAACTTGTTGAAGGCCAAGTAAAATGCAAATTTCAAACACTTCTGTACCAAATAAGACAATATTCCTAAACAGAAGTATGTTTGATATCAAAATCCTCGAATAAAAAGAGCATTAATGAAGTATTATATATATATATATATATATATATATATATATATATATATATATAATTTATTAAAGCAGTATGCAAATTAGTTAAACCTGCAAAGAAAAAAAAAAAGTTAACTTGCCTATTGAACTTTTAGTGGGTGGTTGGGGGTCAGAATTAGTGAGCTCCATTTTTGCATTTATTGATAAAAGAAAAGATGATTATTGTATTTGTCACATAATATTAAATGTGCAGTGATTTTTTTTTATCGAAAAAGTTGATTAAATTTAAATTATATCATTGTTTTGACTTTGAAATTTCTATCATGAATATCATCTTACTGACTGTAAGGCAGTTACTTTGTTCCTTCCAATCGCTAGAGAGAAATTGTAATTGACAGTGAAGAATTTAAAGTAAAGTGGTTTTTCTTTCTGTAAATTTTTTTTTGTTAAAATCCTGTGTAATTCGGCATTATGCCATTTTCAAAGGTTCGATTCTCGAAATTGCATTTTGCCACCAGTTCATTTCAGAGTTGATGTACTAAATTTCAATAAATTGATGACCGTTAAAAATTTGAGTGTTAAATGAAATGTTTTATATTGCATCATTAAGCCAATGATATCCGTTAGAGATTTCTTAACCACAATGAGATGGTGATGTGATTAAGTGATCATCATTAAGTCCGTCAATTTTCTGAGTTTGGCGTATTATAAAAAATCAGTGGGATATGCGGATAACTTGTGATTTGTATTTATGAACGTAAACAATAAACTTGTATTTTTAGCAAAATATGACCCTGTCCTGATGGTAGGATTAGCAATAGCTTCAATCTCTTAAATGAAGTCAAAATAAAGATGCCTTCTCACTTATATTCAAGACAAAAAAAAAGTGTATATTGTGTAAAAAAATTGACAATTTTAATAAATCTATTTAAAATTTGTAAATGTGTTAATAATTAACACATTTACAAATTTTAAATAGATTTATTAAAATTGTCAATTTTTAATTTTACTAACATAAAATTTAAACCTTAAAGAATTAACGGTTAATTAATTCTTTAAGGTTTTAAATTTTATGTTAGTAAAATGTATAAGTAAATTTACAGCACGGAGGTAGAGGATGTCACGTGATAGAAATGGGCTAATCAGAATGAGATTTAACTCAAACGCGCCTTTTGTGTAAAAAAAAAAAAAAAAAAAGCAACAGCCACCGTTTTAGTAAGATTAATGCTTCCCCCACCCCGTCCATTTGACAAATTTCTTGGCACGGATAACTATTAAATTGTCTTTTTTAAATATTCACTAAAAAAGAAACTATTGAAATGAAAGCAAAAAACTTTAATCAAACGAAATATTACGTCAGGTCTATAATGAATATAACGGTTATTTTTTAGTCTTAAACTTTAGGAAAATGTTTTTTGGGAGGTGATTGCGAAATGTTTATGAAAAAAAAAAAAAAAAAAAAAAAAAAAAGCTTGCAGAAAAAAGTTAACGCTAGTGCGATTAGCAAGGAGTCGTATTTCAAGAATCAGAATATGAAATGCCAGAGTGAATTTTATAAGGGTTTGTATGAGGATTTAGAGGAGATTTTTAAATAAAAAGCTTATAGAATTAAAAAAAATTCTTAAAATGGGTCATTCGCAGAAAGAGAACGCATATGTAAACATCAAGTGACTCTCCTGAAAATATGAGTGGCCCTGAAAAGGGCCTTTTTGTATTAAAAGCATTTTAGAGATTTACTTGGTGCTGGTATATTTAGTAACAGCCTTGGTTCCTTCAGAGACGGCATGTTTAGCCAATTCTCCAGGCAGAAGAAGACGAACAGCGGTCTGAACTTCACGGCTGGTGATGGTTGAACGTTTATTGTAATGGGCCAGACGGCTAGATTCAGAGGCAATTCTCTCGAACAAATCGTTGACAAAACTGTTCATGATGGACATAGCTTTACTGGAAATGCCGGTATCTGGATGAACTTGTTTCATCACTTTGTAGATGTAGATCGAGTAGCTTTCTTTCCTCTTCTTCCGTCTATTTTTCTTGCCATCGGCTCGGGCAGGCTTAGCCTTTACGGCTTTCTTAGCACCCTTAGAACTTGCTTTAGGAGGCATGTTTGCGTGATGTGCAGTAAACTTGTACTCCTTTATATATTATAACAGTAGGCTCCGGCGACACTCAACACTTTTTTGGTCTCTGATTGGTCAAAAAATACCACAAAACCAGTTTTTAAATAACCAGGCACGCCCACCACATCAGGAGTGGCTGTGAGCCACTTTGGGACTATTTAAAGCTAATCGCGTTTCAATCGGGCAACAAAATACACAAGCATGTCAGGACGAGGCAAAGTAAAGGGAAAGAGCAAAACTCGTTCATCACGCGCCGGACTTCAATTCCCGGTTGGCCGTATTCATCGTCTCCTACGAAAAGGGAACTATGCTGAGAGAGTCGGTGCCGGTGCCCCCGTCTACCTGGCTGCCGTCATGGAATATTTGACCGCTGAGGTTCTCGAGTTGGCGGGTAATGCTGCCAGAGACAACAAGAAATCCAGAATCATCCCTCGTCACTTGCAGTTGGCTATCCGTAATGATGAAGAATTGAACAGACTGTTATCCGGTGTCACTATCTCCCAGGGTGGTGTCCTCCCCAACATCCAAGCTGTTCTTCTACCAAAGAAATCTCAAAAGTCTGCATGAAAAATGTATTTTTCCTCTACAGTTTCGAAGATGGCCCTTTTAAGGGCCTTAGACTTTTTACGAAAATGTTTTTTCCACTGATTGTGATATGCAAATCGGCTTTCGTTAGGTGTCAGTCTAACAAATCCTAGTCTTACCACCTTCCTTAACTCTTAAGTGTCGGAAAATTTAAATTAACGTAAATTGTTTTTTTTAATCACCAAAAAAAAAAAAAAAATTGGCAACTCTCTGACAAAACTAAACAAAAAAAAAAATCTTTTAAACTAACGTCAAAGTAATTTTGAGAAATAGCTACTTATTTACATAGATTTTTGAAATTTTATGAAAATTTTTATTACGGGTAGGCAAGCTGACATCTGGCGACGGCTGTTCTTTCAGAGTGAGAACGATTAAAAAGCGGAACTGATTACAAAACTGCGCACCCCCTAGTTAATTAGATCTGTTTATTAATTAGTTTTTATAATTAGTTTTAAAGTGAGAAATTTTTCTTCGATATTTTATTGAATTTTTAGGTACTTTGGCGTTTTATTTTCTCGGCAAGTATCTTAAGGCTATAGCTTTAAAAATATACTGAGGAAATAAAAAAATTTTAAATTTACTATAGTTACCACTCTTGATAGACAAAAAGTAAATTTTAAAATAAAATACTGGGGCGGGAGATCGTTGAATTGTGATATTTTTCCTTTTGTTTAATATTACTTGGCCGGTAAAAATTAACTTTTAAATTTTTCTCATCGAAAAAATATCTTAACACATTTTTTAGAACAATTTAAGTAATTTTATTTTATTTCTCATCACAAATAAATAAAATCACAAACGAGTAAATTTGGGGAAAAAAAGTACCTCCACTAAATTTTCGATACTTAAGGTTTAAAATGAATTTTTGAAAAAGAATTCTGTAAACTTTTTAGCTTTAGTTGAAATCTAAATATTTAAATTTACTATTTTCCGTAAGCAAAATACTATTTCAAATAGAAATTATATTGACTTGAATCAACTTCGCTCGCTTTCAGAAAAATCAAAAATTTATCAGCCATTTTGATAGATTTGTAAACAAGTTATTTCTCAGTTTTAAAAATTATATATTTGTGAGTGACATCTTGAGCAAAATTAGCAAGTTTATAGTTAAATTAAAATTTGATTTGTAACATGTTGCATAACAAGCATTTCTTGGGATCTTTTTCTGATGTTAATTAGCAATGACCGGAAATTGACTTAAATTTATGAAATCTACGTGAACGCTAATTTTTAAAATGGACATATTTTTCAGCAATTATCTAATTTTATTGAATTTAATTATAGCCATACTATTTTTTTTTTTTTTTTTAATCAAAATACCCCCCCTCCCAAAAAAAAAAAATTATGAAGTAGGAATTAAAGTAAAAATAATTTGAAAGGAAATTTCATAAATGGCACGCGAATTAAAAAAAATTGGATAAGAATTAATTTACGTTAAAAAAAACTAAAGAAAAAAATATTTTCAGTAGAATTATTTGATTTTGTCTACAGGTTACTTACTTGCCGGATGACCCACACTAAAATAAATACATAAAATAAAAAATATTTAGTGAAATACGAAGTAAAAATTATTTAAAGTTTAAATGAAGGGATGATTTGCAAAGCCTGTTGAGGCGTAAACAAGATGAATTGCGGACTGTCGCATTTTTAAGGACAACTCTTAAAGCACGTGATAGACATTTATACTTACGAAAATGGGAATGTTTCGACGCTAAAAAAAAAGAAAAATTAAATATTGGAGGTAAACTACTTCTATTAAGCTTTTCAATTTTTGTTTTCACTTACCACTAACAATCACCTATCCGGAATGAAGTAATGCAGAATTTTAAACGATTATTATAACTAAATTTAAAATAATTCTTCAAAAGAAAAAAATATTCATCGAAAAAAATTCTTAAGACAATAATAGTATCTTTAATAAATTTTATTTATAAAAACAATTAAAAGCTTTTCTAATTAAATGTTTTTAATTTTTTACAATTCAGAGTAGATTTTCGTTGACTGGGTGAATTGCTTTACTAAAAAAAAACAATTTTGGTATTGAAATTTAATTTCTCGAAATTTCATGAAATTATGTGGAGGTGAGAGTAACATGTGAAAAAAAATTTTTAAATTTTAAAATAATTTCATTCATTTGTGAATAAGTTCTGAAGGTTTTATTAAAATTCGACAATTTGATTTTTGAAAGAATTTCCAAATCAATGTGATTTTCACCTGGAGAAAAAGGCGCAAAAACACTATATATTATGTCGTCGACTTGTGTAAAAAACAAAAAAACAATTAAATTTCGAATGCTCTAGAGAGGATTAAAAAATGTAATAAATAATAAAATACTTTAGTCTTTCAGTTTTAATAATTACCATACACGACATCCTGTTTTTTCAGCGAACAAATGGAGGTAAAAAATAAAATATCAAGTTTTTCTTAAAAAAAAAAAGATTAAAAAGAATTTTATTCATTTGTGACTAAGTCCTGAAAGTTTCATTAAAATCCGAGAACGGATTTTTTCAATTTTTTCCAAATGTTTCCCACAGCAAAATCTTCCAATGATCCTACAACATTGATGCCAGAAAAGATTTTTAACAGAAATTTACATAAAAATTAGTTTTTGTTTTCTCTCTCCCCCATCTTAATAACACAAAGGTTTTGACGATAAAATTGTTTTTGTTTCATCATTTTTTTAATTTTTTTTTTTTATCATGTATCCTATTTTTGGAGTTACCTAGAATAAAGAAAACTTAAAGATATCAAGTTTTTTTTTTTTTTTTTTAATCTAGACAAGAATATAGATTTAAAAAATCTTCAAAGAATAACAATTCCAAATTAATGTATCCGAATCGAATTTTCTTCCTGATTTTTTTTTTTTTTCAGTATTCCAATATTTTCTAGAATTTTAAAATGTGCAAATCTCAATGTGATAGGTCCTCATAGACAACTAAAAATTTTTAATTTAAAAAGATGGGAGTGCACCTGCATAAAATTTTATTTTTCTAATATTTTGAAGAGGAACTGCTTTAAAATAATGTTCTTTTACATAAATGCTCAACATTTTATTAAAGTCCAATAAGTGGATAAATTTTGAAAGATTTAAAATTTTTAAAAAATTCATCGATTATTTTTTTAATCCCCCTCCCCGCTTAATACAGCAGAAGTAAAAAGTTGATTGTATAACATTAACAATAACATACACAAAAATCATACCATTTTTGGAAATATAACTCAAGCATAGCAGCCAAGCAAACACAGCATTTCGCCCACGTATAGGAAATTCTACTCTAGATAGCCAGTCAGATATAAAAACAGACCATAGGTTGATTGGACAGAGCCGGTCAGAGGTCACATACATGCGGCTCAATGCATCAAACACGCTACTCGATAAAAGAACTTAACTTTTTCTAATTTTTTATTGACATAATCGAAATATTTATGACAGACTAAAAATAATTCGAAACTCTCAAAGAAGATAGAGAAATTAGCTTGTTTCTTGGTCAAATGTATACATATATAAAATATAGAGAGATGTGGGGTGTATACTATAGAATATTGTACAATCAGCAACACTTCTAGTCATGTTTCTATGCTAATAAAATAATCCCGTGAATTCCCGCCATTCATTGTGAATCCCTTAATGTCAATATATATATATTATATATTAAAGCTCAAAAATATTTTTGGATTGTAAGAATTGGGGGTAAGTAATGATTCTTTGATACAAGTCCTATTATTTAAGCTGGGTGTGTAGAGATGGAATCATACCTTTCCCAAGTGAATATAACGAACCCGACTGGAATTGGAACTCGGCTCTTCGATTCCTCATTCTGAGCTGCTATCCATTACACCATCCAAATGTTCAACTTTGCAGCACCTGGTATTCTGAAACGGTCACCGATCTAGGTACTGACCAGGTTTGACATTGCTTAACTTTGGTGCGTCAGCGTGTACGAATGTATAAAAAAATCAGACCTAAAAATCATATAGGTAAAAAGACGATGAATAAAAACAAAACTTTTCTTTATCGACGCGTTTTGTCGTCCTCTGAGGTACTTTATATTTACCTTGATAAAGTTCATAAGTGGACAAAATGCGTCGGCAAAGAAGGGTTTTTCTTTTGTCTTTATCTTCCCACTTCTAAAAATAGATAGTTCAAACAACTAACCAGTAAGAAGCTTTTCACAACCAGCCGCAAGCGGCTTTTTAAAGCGGATCTATAGATGTGTATCAACCAAAACCAGAGTCGATAAATTAATTTGAGAGTTGTTCTTGGAGCCCATTCCATTACGATTGGCCTTTTAACTATAGTGATTTCGAGTGCCTGTGAAGTTTCTGTGTCCAACCACGAAGCCGACTCCACAGACGCAACCAAAACCGCAACCGGAGCAGCCCAGGGAGGAAGCAACTAATGTCCTCAGTGGGGAGTGAATTGAGGTGGTGAAAAAAGGAGTGAAGGCGACAACTTCGTCTCCCCAGCAGGATGTCCCGGAAAAAGGAGCATGCAAAGAAACAGCATCAGTCAAAACAACAGCTACAACAACAACAGGAGCCGAAGCAGCAGCGACAGTCGGAGAAGGAGTAGCAACAACAGAAATCACCGGAGAAGATGCAACAAAAGCAGCAGTCCAAGCAACGGCAGTTGATAGAGCAGCAACCGGAGCAGGATCTCCATGAAAAACCAGTGCAGCACGCGATCCAGCCACAGGAGGACTTACCACAGCTGGATCTTTTTATGTAGGTGGAGGAAGTGCCTCCACCGCGATCTTCCTCACTGAAAAGAGGGAGGTATGACGAGGAGGAAGGTGATCCAAAATGTACCAAAAGGGAAAGAGGCTCTGGTCGGAGTAGGGCACAGAAGGCCCTGGTAGTCGCCAAGACCCAATCCGTTCCTACTTCATCGGAAAGAACCGAAAAGCAGCATCACCACCAAGGTAAGGCAAGGAGCCTCCTTCCTCCCCTTCTAGGGCTCCGTCTTCTCCCTACCCACTAACCCTACTCAAGACAAAGAGGAATAAAGAAAAAAACTGTTCCTAGAGGGGAAAAACTGTGATAGGCAGGCCCTCGAGAGGGACCTTTCTTCTCAAAGCATTTTGTATCGGGATTTGGTTGTTTTCTTTAAGTACCAGTTTAGGGTAAAAATCAGATCTGATCAAAAGCGTTTGATTTCGACAGATTTCAACGAAAGGTGGTTGACTGAAGCGAGCCTGGTTCGTGTGGACGAGGCTAGCCTTGATTTTCTATTCTAAGTTCCTTTGATGCAATGGGATGGTTTCCTGAGAACTCTCCCTTGGTTAAGTTAGCGCCATTTCGTTTTCCTAGTTAATGAGTTCAGATGTTGTTCCCGGCACTCTTTTGTTATGATCCATGTCGAGATTCCCAAACTCCCCAGTTTTTATCTCAGGTGGTCAGCCTTTGATTTTCCCCATTCCGTCATTTATTTTACCCTGCCCATTCCATCAGTGAGAGTGCTGATTGATTCTGTCTAGTGGCAAAATACATTGGCCTCTCTTATTGACGTGGACGTTTCCTACTAACATTGTTTTGTATTGTTGTATCTTTTGTTTACGTTTTGAGTTTGTTTTCGGGGTTCATTCCCCCCCCCCATCATTTCACATATATTTATGGGCTTTCAAATTTTTATATCATGGGGTGTTTTGTAGGTTCTCCTGCGAGTATGTGGTATTTTGGTGTATGTAGGATTGGAGGTGATGGATAAATTCTTGTGGTAAGTGTGTAAATTATAGTGAATGAATGAATGGGTCGCGAGTCGGATTAACTAGGACTAGGACAACTAAGGAAGACCAGCCCCTCCTTTTTCCCCTTCGGCCATGTGCCACAATTCCTGTATTTTAAGGAATAAATATCTGTCTGGACGTGGAAAGGGAGGAAAAGGAGGAGCCAAGTGTTATCGCAAGGTGCTCAGAGATAACATCCAGGGTATCACCAAGCCCGCAATTCGCCGTCTGGCTCGCGTATCTCTGGTCTCATCTACGAGGAGGCACGTGGTGTCCTTAAGGTTTTCCTTGAGAATGTTATCCGCGATGCCGTTACTGAGCATGCCAAGAGGAAGACTGTTACCGCCATGGACGTGGTCTGTGCCCTGAAGAGACAAGGATGAACTCTACGGATTCGGAGGTTAAATATGAAAATGTTTTCTCTCAACGGCCCCTTTTAAGGGCCACCCACTTTTTAAGAACAGTTTATTCAACCATTGCAGTATATATGAAAATTGTCTATTCAACGATTCGTTAGTACGTTTTATTCAAATTGATTACTTTCATAACTTTAATGAACAAAACTGGTTTCCTGTAAGTAAAATTATTAGGCAAATAACCTGTGCCATAATTTTTGTCTAGACCTCCCACTTTCTTTTTAGCACATCCCTACAAAATCTTAACTAGTCAACTCGAGTAACTTTTCATTTACAAAAGTCAACCACTTGGCAAAGTTACTTTTATGGTCCGGAACTAATAGTACAAGCGTACATTATTTTTGACCATTCCGAAAGAAAATGTTTTGCTTTTTAGTTTTTATGCAAGCACCCATTCTAAGGAACTTCTAAAACTCTGGGCGAATTATCAGTTTAACTAACACTAGCATAACTTTTTAACATATCTTCCAGCATCCATAAAAATGTCACATTGAAGAGAATTATTTCCATACGTTTTCAAATAAAATAACCACTATATACAATATTCACTATATACTAAATATTCAGTAGCGCTTATTTAAAATTGTAATTTGTCTTAAGTTTTTCAAATCGATTAGGGCAATAAATAATGGATCTCGCTAAACTATTTTTTTTATTTTTTTTTTTATTTCGAGATCATCTACTAAAAGGAGGATCTGATTATTTTTACTAATAATTTCTGGTTGGTACTTAAATACCAACCAGAAATTCACGGCTAGTAATTAAAATAAAATTCTAGTCCGTATTTTTTACATTTCTAGAAAGAAAACAGTAAATGATCGCTTAAAATTAAAAAAGTAAAAATGTTTAAAAATTTCAACATACGAGAAATTTCCCCGAAAACTGAAATACTGTTTTTAAGACGAGACGATCCCTTTTGTTTTGCAGTTTTTTTTTTTTTTAGTAAAAAAAAAAAAAAAAAAAAACAAAAAACAAAAAAAAACTTAGTCATGAAAACATGGTTGGTTATTACAAAAATAACATTTTCTGAGATTTCTTTTAAAAAATGACTATTCATGAAGTAAATAATGAATAAGTACCGAAATTTGTAAATTGGATAATTCCCCTTTGGTAATTTAAAAGTACCTAAACAAAAAAAAAAAAAAGAAAAAAAAGATGTTTGGACATTTTCAAAATGATCTTGATTTGTAATTTATTGCAAAAATTATTAAATTGTTTGATTAATGAAATTTTTTTATTTGAAAATCTTATTAAAATTTTCCACGTTTCAATGCCTTAATTTTGTGAAAACTTAAATTTTTAGTGACTGTTACAGTTTTTTAAATCACCGAATTTTTTGCAAAATCGGACCCCGTCTTACAGAAAATATAAATAAAAACTCAAAAGTAAAACATAATTAGTGAAGCTTTTATGAATATTGTATTTAAAATTATGGTACAAAACAAAGTTATCACCTCCAACATTGTTCTAAACAGAAAGCTTTTAAAGCGTTTACACGGTTTTTCTCACGGAACTAGTCTAAATGTCACCGCAAAAAAGGGCAAAATTTTCTATACAATCGCTGACGCAAGAACAATTTTTTCTTTTTAATGAAAATTACGACAAAAAAAAAAAAAAAAAAAATTAAATTGTCGGATTTTAATTAATTAAACTTTCAGGACTTATTCACAAATGGATAAATATTTTAAGAAAATTTTCGTAATTTTTTTTTTTTACCCACAAGCAAGGACACCGTGGAGTATTTTTGTAATTTGTTTTTAAATTAAAAATGCAGAAGACTGAATATAAATCTAATATATATATATTTTTTTTTAATTCGAGTGTTTCTTCCCAAAATTTAGCTCTAAGAGTAAGACCCAATAAAATTGGCATTAGTTAATGAGAAAAACTTTCAATGGATTTTATCAATAAGAACAAAAATATTACTGATGAAAAATGACTTTACAAGAATTTGTATTTTAAATACAAGATGTGATAGTTAAATATTTTAAAATTAAGTTTCAATATGTGTATCTCTGAAAATACGCTGAAAAGATCTATTTTTACAGATCTTAAATTTGAAAGTTTATTACAATCTGCGAAGCGTTTGTATTTAAAAAATATTTAATTATGCTAAAAATGTATTAAAAACGTTTCCAGCAAAACTACGGAGGCACAATTCAAAAATGTCACGTGTTTTAAGAGCTGTTTTTCTCGAAACGCGGATCCGGCTTCATAAATTGCGTTGATGTCAAATTCTGACTGACCGACCATCATCGCATTTTTAATTTTCTTTTAAATATTTGACTAATTTTTTATTTTTTTATTTACAGTATATATAAAAATAAAATTTTAGAGACGGAAACCGTGCAGACTTTGGTTGAACATATCTTCGTTAAACATTATTCAAGTATACATACTTTTTTAAGTTTTCTAAAATAACTTTTCAAAAAGTATAATTTTACAAGATTTTAAACGGAGAAATTGTCAAAAATGGTTGATATGACCGGTGTATTTTACTGACTCAAAAAAACAAAACGGACGTGCTAGGAAGGATTAAAAATCTTTCTCTTAAATTTTTGGGACATTTTTTTTTATCTGGGTATTCCGATGAATAGTTTGTTCGAAAGACAATAATACTTTTTAATTTTAGCTTTCAATTAAGTTTATTTTAAAAAAAATGTTTTTTAAACCTTCGAATGACTACCACTTAAAACTTTAGTTTTTAATTCATGAAAGTAATTAATTGTACATGAAAAATTTTCAGGGTATTCAAACTTAACAATGCATCGAGAAATACTTTGTTTAAAAACTAGTGTGCAATTTGTGAAACAATATAGTAGTATTTACCTCATTGGCACCATGTGGGTGAGGCGATTTGACTTACCGTGTCAATATTGAATATGTGTACTGAATTTGAAAAAAAACAGGCTCGACTGCTCCAAAATCTGTCCGAATGGGGACCAAATCTAACTTTTTGGCGTCTTTTTAGTGTAATAAAAAGAATTTGATTTTCTTTCAGAGATTATAAAACTACGAAGTATTTTGTTTGGTGAAATTGCTAAGAGTAACCAGGTCACCTGTGGTATTAGACACGGGGGTGGGGTGGCGAAACGAAATCAGATTTTAATGTGGTGGTAGCCACATGTATTCCTTGATAACCCGTCCTGCAGGTGACATGGCACAAGTACTTATTCCGCAACCCTTTACTTAGAGTGGCTCTGTATGGAGGCACATTCAGGCCCCAAAAAAAACGCTGACAAAGTACTTTCATTTCAGTTTATCGGTTAAATTAAAGTTACAAATGGTACTTTCAATAACAACAATGAAAGCCGAACAAAATATTTTCAATTTGTAAAAAGTAAAACTACTTCGCCTTTGAGAAAAAGGAGACAGTAAATGGCAACGAAAAGATGATTAAAAATAAAATAAAGACTTGAAGTAAATCAAAAATAAACACAAATCAGTCGTAAATCGATGTGTGATAGGCATTTGATAAATTTTAGTGGCCCTTAAAAGGGCCGTTAAGTTAGAGATAAAATTAAAAATTAGTTTTTAAGCTGACTTCTGAGATTTTTTTGGTAAAAGGACAGCTTGGATGTTGGGGAGGACACCACCCTGGGCGATGGTAACACCGGATAACAATTTGTTCAACTCTTCGTCATTACGGATAGCCAATTGCAAGTGACGAGGGATGATTCTAGATTTCTTATTGTCTCTGGCAGCATTACCGGCCAACTCGAGAACCTCAGCGGTCAAATATTCCATGACGGCAGCCATGTAGACAGGGGCACCAGCACCAACTCTCTGAGCATAGTTTCCTTTACGCATGTGACGATGGATACGGCCAACCGGGAATTGAAGTCCGGCTCGAGATGAACGAGTTTTGCTTTTTCCTTTCACTTTAATTCCTCGTCCTGACATGTTGACTAAGTTTTTTTTTTGTTTTTTGATTGTCAGGCAGTGTGCTTAGCTTTAAATAGGCCAAAAGTGGCTCACAGCCACTCCTGATGTGGTAGGTTTATCTGATTAAATGAAAAGAAAAAAAAAAGAAAGTTTTTGTATATTTTTTGTCCAATCAGAGCACAAAAAACTGTTGAGCTTCGCTGATAATTGCCTGCTGGAGCCTACTGCTATAATATATAAGGAATACGAACCGGCTTGTCATTTACGAAATTGTAATGTATGAATGGGTCGTGAATCTGATTAGCTAGGTATAAGATAGTTAGTGTTGACCAGCCTCTACCCCTCCCCTTTTTGGCCTTGTGCCACAATTTGTACTTTTTGTACGAATAAATATCATGGGTCGTGAATCAGATTAGCTAGGTATAAGATAGTGAAGACCAGTCGTTACCCTCCCCTTTTTCGGCCTTGTGCCACCAATTTTGTACTTTTACAAAATAAATAAATACGAAAATTCACTTACAAACGAGTTTAGCGGCAGGACGAGTTGACTATGTTTTTATTTTGGCCAGAGTTCTTTGACAACTTACGCTTTAAACCGATAAGTTTTTCTTTTGTTTTTACTCTTTAGTTTCAAAAACCTGTTTTACTTTTCAGTTTTCTCTTATTTTTCAGTTTTCTTATTCTTTTTTAGTTGCACGGCGTTTTTGTTTCTTTCTTGTTTTTACACCCCTCCCGCTTTTTTATTTACCGTTTTCGTTTAAACTAATTATTGTCTTTGGTTTGCTCTTTTCCTTTTGCATTTAATTTTTATTTTGTTCGCAAAAGGAAAGTTAATTCGTTAGACTGTGGTGGGTGTTCCACCATGGTCGATAAAAACAATGATGTTCCTGAGACAACGGTTCCAAAGCCGGTGTCACCTGCTAAAACGGCCTGGTCAGAAAATAGACTGCTCAAAAAGGACGGCATATTTTATGCCAACCAAAGAAGCAAATATGAGGAAACCGTCAAGGACAATGAATTTCTTAGAATTAAGGCAGTGGAACCGCGCACCATTTCCTTGCTGACGTCTGATGTTAAGACCCGGAAGTTAATTGGAGTCAGCAGGGAAAGTATGGAAGAGGCCCTAAAGTCTCTGCACGTTACGGTCCATGGGGTGCCCGTAGATATCCTGGAGGACCGGATGGGGGCCTTTTTCACCAAATTTGGGGAAGTGAATGAAGTGAGGGCCCTTAGCAGTAAATCCTGCATTTAAACTGGGGACATGGATGTATAGATAACCCTGGACAGATCGGCTTTTAAGGACATCCCTAACACTTTGATCTGCCGTGACAGGAGGATGCTGGTGGTGGTGGAGGGCAATTTAACCGTGGTTGTTGGTCATATTATAAATCGGGCCATATGGCGAAGGAGTTCCCCCAAAAAAAGGCACACAAGCTTTCACTACGACCGGCATCGTCAACAGCTAAAACAGCAACAGTGGCATTAGTCAACCAGAGGAGGGACGACAAAAACTGAGGGAGACTGGAAGGAGGTTAGTAGAGGCCGGACGTCCTCAAAACTTTCGTCTCCCCCCCCCACCAAATGAGATACCTCAGGAAAAGAGGCAGTCGCAGCCTGAGAAGCTGAAGGAGGTGCAAACACAACATGAAGGAGTGCAGCAACCGAGTGAAGGCCAGCAGCAACAACAGAAGCAGCAAACTGAGATGCCTACGGAGGTGGATAGAATGCCTCCATCTCGTGCTTCATCCCTGAAAAGGAGTAGGGAAGAAGAAGAAGACGAACCACAGCAAAGTCATTCTGGCCGTAGTAGGGCGGCGAGAGGCATGGATAGAACCAGGTCGTTCACCGTTTAGTTCGCCCAAAGCTGATCAATATCTTCTTCCCCATCTTTTGATCCACCTCTCTCTCCACTTCCTTCCTAAGTTCATCGGCTACTTAAACCCCACAATGTCTTCTTCCCCTCCTTCAAGGGAGAAAAAGATGATGTTCGCAGGTCAAGAATCCATTTGTACCGGTGGACAAGGTGTTTGGAATACAAAAGGGGCCTGACGAAACAAAGAAAAGCACTATTAGGAGTACTTTACAAAATGGACTCTGTAGATGGCAAAAGTACCGAACACCCCCGAAATTTCCCACAAGCCTTAGGCGTAATAACCTGCGTGAGGGACACTGGGGGGTACCTAAAAGTGTGGAGCCACCTCTTTGAGGCAAAAGAAGCGTTCCCTAACACTCTAATTAAAAAAAAAAACTAAGGCATTTTTGTGATGGGAGGGAAAATGTAGACGTGGGCTCGTAGCTGGCCTTGTGAAAAGGTAGTTAGCTACTTTGACTGGGTAGGCTATACGGACCACAAAATCGTTTGTGCCCGTGTGGCGTTAGATCATAGGCCTAGAATGGCTGGTTACTAGAAGTTCAATCTGTCTTTACTGGACAGGCGGGACTTCCAGGAGCAGCTAACTAGCTTAGTGCAGCGGCAGCTAGTGGGAGCGGTTATCGGGAATAGGTGGTGGGACAGACTTAAATGTAGAATTAGGTCCTTCACCACTGATTTCAGCAAACGGCTCGCCCTAGATAGAGCTGATAAGGTGAGGACGCTTAAAGCTAGTCTTTCCCGGGCGGTGGCTGGCGGGGGGGGATCCCCTAGAGATAGCCTTAGCTAAGGAGGCCGTGGAGCGTTCGAATAGCGAGCGCTACATGGGCCAGGTAATTAGACATAGGTTAAGCAAGATGCCTTCCGAAGCTGTGAATATGGGCGCAGATTTGCGCAAGGAAGAGGTCCGTTGAGGTGGCGATCGTTACATTCGTGAAGACAAAACCCCGGAGGGGCGTACTCATCGGGTCACTGACGACATGTGTGAGGCTTTTCGGCGGCATTTCGAGAGCCGGTTTACCAAGGAGCCTGGTCTTCGTGAGGACGAGTTTCGCAGCTATTTGGCTGACTTTCCTCGGCTTTCGCCGACTAAAGCGGCTGGCTGCGAGGGAGAGATTACGGACGGCGAGGTCTACGCGGCATTGAAGAAGGTCGGCAGAGGCAAGTCGCCCGGTCTGGATGGTTTGCCCTATGAATTGTACTTGAGGCTGTCACACACCTTTGTCCCGATTTTGACAGTGGTGTTCAACAACTGGTTCCGGCAGGGGTCCCTCCCCGATCGGTTTTCCAGGGATGTGATCACGCTGTTGAAAAAGGGCAAGGGTGTTGGGGGGAACCTAGATGATTACAGGCTCATAACTTTGCTAAACACTGAGTTAAAGATTTTGGTCAAGATCCTGCAGGAGCGTTTGCAGTCAGTTGCCGAGTCTCTGTTGGGTCCTGAGCAGACTTGTTCTGTGAGGGGCCGAACAATTCAGAGCAACCTGCATTTGATCCGCACGATCATAGAGGGAGTAAAAGACGATGACGAGGCCGTGCTGATCAATTTGGATCAGTCCAAGGCATTTGATAGGGTTGACCATCGCTACCTTGCTACTGCCCTGCAGGCCACCGGATTCGCACCCGACTTTTGCCGCTGGATTAGCCTCCTGTATCGCTCCCCCAGTGCTGTGGTGCAGCTGAACCGGAAGCTGTCGGGCGCTTTTGCGCTGTCTAGGTCGGTTCGTCAGGGTTGTCCGCTGTCGCCCCTACTTTATGCTTTGGCGTTGGAGCCTCTCCTTCGCCGGCTGAGGGACGAGGCGTGCAGTCTGGCCCTACGCGAAATCGCCGTTCCTGGAGAAGCTCGAGCCAGGGTTTCTGCGTACGCCGATGACGTATCTGCTTTCGTGTCGTCCCGCAGCGACATTGAGGCGGTACTGAAGGCGCTTGATCGGTACGAAATTGTGACAGGGGCCAAGATTAACCGCGACAAGTCGTCCGGCTTGCGGTTAGGTACCTGGAAAGGGGTCGATCTTCCGGGCCGCTTCGGTTGGACGGACGGTCCTGTCCCCATTCATGGAGTGTGGTTTGGGCCCGACCTCCAGCTGGAGAATGGTCTGAAGTACGAGCAAAGGTCGATGCTACCGGTCGGACTTGGCATCGACGTGAAGGGCAGTGCGGAGGTGTGTGCTACATACATTTTCCCTCTTGTCCTTTATCGATTGTCCGTACTTCCCCTCTGTGACGACCATATGGAGGGACGCAGGCCGCCATCGAAGGCGCTCGAGCGCTCCTAGCCTCCATTTTGTGGAGGGACGCGGAATCAGGTCGACCGACGAGTCTGTGCACAACGTCCGTGTCATGGGGGGCTGGGAATGCCACACTTGCAGAGCCACAAACGTGCCTCGAGGTTGGCTTTCCTACGCCGCGCATTGACAAGAAATTCGGTTATGGCGGGGATTGTTAGGGACGCGTTCCCTTCCCTTACTATCAGTCCCCCCATCTCGCGGGTTGAGCGCCATTGTAAACCCCGGGATCAGTCGGATTTCTTTCGCGAGTGTCGGTCGGCCTTGTTGGCCGTTCCTCGGTCCAGTGACCTTTCTCGGCCTAGGAAGGTCTTCTATTGTTTGTTCGTGAAGGGGGGTCGCGAAGGATTCGCTACGGGAGGATCTCGGCTTGTCGGAGGATGAGTTTCGCTCTTACTGGTCTTGGGCGCCAGCGGCGGATTACCTCAGTAACCCTGAGTTTTCGCTTACCTGGCGATTGGCTCGGAATCGGCTGTCTCTCAATGACGATGTCTTCATATGGGGCTTGTCGGATTTGCCAGACTGTGAACGGTGTGGCCTTGGTTTAGAAGAAACGGCTCCGCACGCCTTCTACCATTGCCCCCGTGTCCGCCCCTTATGGGACCATGTCGGCGAGCTGACGGCTCGTCTCTCGCGAAAAGCTTGTGCCCATTGATCGCGCATACGCGTGTGACGATGTGTCGCCCCCGTATTCCGGGGTGAAACGGATGGTGTTTCTGACGCTGCTAGCCACGGCCCGAATGGTGATATGGACGACGCGACAGGAGGAAGTCTTGGGGGGTTTCCGTCTTTCTCATCAGGATCTGATCCGATTCTTTGAGCATCAGCTCAAGATGAAGATTAGAACTGATAGAAAACGCTTGCATCCGGCAGTCTTCAGCGAAAGGTGGGTGACTGAGGCGAGCTTGGTTCGTTTGAACGGGGCTAGCCTTGATTTTCTCTTTTAGGTCAAGCCTACGTCACATCGGGGTGGTTTCCTGTGGAGCCCTCCCCTTGGTTAGGTTAGACAAGCTTTTGTGTACCTAGTTAATGTGAGTAAGTGTTGTTCCCGGCCTGCCCCTGGCCACATCTTTAGTTATGATCCAGCCTGAGATTCCCAACCTCCCCAGTTTGTTTTTGGTCCCCTTTTTATCTCGACTGGGTCAGCTTTATATTTTCCCATGCCCGTATGATTTTTTTATCCTTTTCCCACTCCCTTAGCGAGAGAGCCTCTTGATTTTGGCCAATGGGCAGAATACAGTGGCCTCTCTGTTTTGAGGGTTGGACGGGTCCTACTAACATCAGTTATGTTTAATTTGATTTGTGTTAATATTTTAGTTTGTTATTGGGTTCATCCCCCCGGATATAAGAGAAACCCGGATATCATTTTCATCGGTCCCGAATTTTAAACGGGTTACACTGTATATCTTTTAGTATTATTAAATTTTTTATGACACGGGGCGCGTTTTGTAGGTCTCCCTAGAGTGGATGTGGTATTATGGTGCATGGAGGATTGATTGGTGACAGACGAGTTCTTATGGTGAATGGGTAAATTGTAATGTATGAATGGGTCGTGAATCAGATTAGCTAGGTATAAGATAGTTAGTGAAGACCAGTCGTTACCCCTTCCTTTTTCGGCCTTGTGCCACAATTTTGTACTTTTACAAAATAATTAAATACGAAAATTCACTTACATTCGTAAACATGCCTCCTAAAGCAAGTTCTAAGGATGCTAAGAAGACCGTGAAGGCTAAGCCTGTCCGGACCGATGGCAAAAAAAATTAAACGCAAGAGGAAAGAAAGCTGCTCCATCTACATCTACAAAGTGATGAAACAAGTTCATCCAGATACCGGCATTTCCAGTAAAGCCATGTCCATCATGAACAGTTTTATCAACGATTTCTTCGAGAGAATTGCCTCTGAATCTAGCCGTCTGGCCCATTACAATAAGCGTCCAACCATCACCAGCCGTGAAGTTCAGACCGCTGTCCGTCTTCTTCTGCCCGGAGAATTGGCTAAACATGCCGTTTCTGAAGGAACCAAGGCTGTTACCAAATACACTAGCAACAAGTAAAGACCGGATAAGATTTTGACAAGAAACGACCCTTTTCAGGGCCACTCATATTTTCAAGGAAGTCTTTGCGCTTACTATGTTATGCAGTTTTTCTTTCTCATTTTATTTCCATGAAGAATGAATCCATATTTTATAAAAATAGTCTGAAGGAAATGGCTTGCTTCAAAATTGGAATTCTCTTAAATTCTCGCCTAGTACATACGGACTTTTTCCTTAATTTTTTTCTAAATTGTGTTTTTCTATCAAAAATTTGACCGGCTGTGAACGCATCGAAATTATGGTTTCAGATCAGATTTTTTTTTTCTTCCAGGATAAAAACTTGAAACTCAGTCCTTATCGTCTGAAGAATCGAATAAAAAAAATGTTTTGAATATGAACATTTTAACTTTTTTCTGCCGACGATAAATAAGTTCTGAATGAGGTCCTTTGCCAAACACAATGCATTTAGTTTTGTTTTTTTTTTGTTTTTTATAAATCTGCAGTTAAGGTTTGCTTGCCAGTTTCGTTTTCATTTTTTTTATTTTATGGCACTAGTATCGAAAGTTTAAACGGGTATATTAACGTCGAACGATCAATTTAATGTCGCTTTTAAAGTGTTTTACTTTGTCCACATTAGAACCGAACTGGAGTTTTTATTTTATTTAGATTTTTTTTTTTCATAGAATCTTTAAAAAGATTTTTTAACTACAGTCCATTATATTTCTAATAAAGCTAATTTTTAACGTAAAATGTTCGTGGAGGTATCAAAAAAAAAAAAAAAAAAAACTAATTTGAGAACTAATGAATCTTTTCATATCAATTTTTTTGTGCATTAAAATTTGAAATGCTTGATGGGATGTCATTATTCATGTCTTATTGACCGAACTTTTAAGCATAGAAGAATAATGAAATAAAAATTGTTTTATGCTTTTTAGTTTCGCTTTTATTTGGCAACCTAATAAAACTTTCAATTTTTTTTATCGAAAGAAACTGAAATCTGAACATTGGCATTTAATACAAAATGTTGATTTCATAAAAGTAAAACGAAATATAGATTCAGTATATTGATTTAAATTTGTTTTTCGTGTGTTAAATACTAAAACTTTTTATTTTCTGACCGGATCCTTCGAGGTCAGTGAAAATTCTCAAATTTCATTAAAAAAAACAAAAAAACGGATAACATTTCTCTGGATTATATTCTATTTTTCACAACTGAATTATTTAAGGATTTTTTATGTAGCTTAAAAAGAAAACCTTAAAGTTCCCACTGGACTTTTTCCTAAAACTTTTTTGTACCGAACGAGCATTTAAATTTGATTATTTTAGCGATAAAATATCTCTACAATTGCGCCTTGCGTAATGGTAACGCGCTCTAGTAGTCTAGTCTCACTCAACATTAAATTAATTTAAAAATATATGTAGTAGTTTTCCTTTTATTATTGAAAGTAAAGTTAAAAATATGTAAGCCACGTGAACGTTTCCTCTCTACTTGTGTGCTTCAAATTTTTGTAAGTAGGTCACTCGAAAGTAAGGGTTTTATTTACATTCGTAAAAAAAAAAGCCTCCTTTCTCTATTTAGGCGCGTAATTAATCGGAGTTATTTGAGGTTTATGATTATTTGCAGACACATGAAATCCTTGCTTTTATTATTTCATAGCAAACATCTAAAAAAAAAAAAAAAAAATTTTTTTTTTTTTTTTAAATGATTTTCTGATCATTGTAAACTGGCATTATCCCCAGAATATTCATTATTCTATAAGTGAAACAAGAATAATGTAGTTCTGTTGATTTTGTAGGAAAATCTTATTTGCGCCATACATAGATTGCATTGGGATCAATATACAAATAAAAATGAATAATAAAAAAAAAAAAAAAACAGAATCACAAAAAGCTGTTAGGTTACCAAATTTTCTAACATTATTAGTTTATTAATTTATATAGGTACATATAAAAAATGATCATACATGATGAAAAAAATGCCGCAAACTTAAAAACAATTTTATGGTATAAAAAAAAACCCAAAAAAACACTAATTTTTTTTTTTTTGGCAAGATCTGGTAAATGAAACTTACCGAACTTATTCAAATTTTTTTTAATGTTAAAATGTTAAAACTCCTACATTTATTTAATTTTATGAAATTTAGAGATTTTTTTTTTGTTTTTTTGTGCGCTTATTAGTCCTCGGAGAACTTAAATCCTGAAACAAGAAACTGACATTAGAAATGCTTTTAATTTTATGTATAATCATTTATGGATACTATGGTCTTGTTGACTCTTGAGGGAAAAAAAATCAATGAATAATGACCGTTTTACTTTTACTTACAAGAACTGTTTTCATTTTATTTTATTTTCTAATTCTCCTTACATTCTGTATTAATTTGTTGCGGTGAAGTGATATTAAGTTAGAAAATGTATCTAAATGGAAAAGCTAACTTTTTAAAAGAATTTTGAGTTTATCTTATGTGTATACTATAAACTTTTTAAAAATATATCGATTTTTGTAAATACGGATGTCCAAACGCGATATGATAAAAAATAAGAGCAATATAGTACAATTAAAATTATTTGTAATTTCCTTAAACGTCTTCGTAATTTAGCCTATAAAGCCAAAGTACATAAAATATTACTTTAAAACTAGAATATTTTCTTAAATTTTAAAAATTACTAGGTAGTTAAAAATGTCAATTTATTCAAGTAATCGTTCATGTCTCCGCATAAAAACACCCATCTTTGTCTTATAAAAATAATTTTTTCGGCGATATTTTTAAACAAAATGTACGTAATATTTGTTTCAAATCACAGTTAAACTTTAAATCGGCTAATGTAATCTTTCTCAAATAAAGTTTGAAAGTAATTTTATTATCGAAAGATTTTTTTTTTAAAGAAAATTACGTTGTGTTGACAAACTTGCGAATATGGCCGATTTTAGCTATTTTTTTTACTGATTTAAAAAAAAATCTGTTTAAAATAAATTCAGTTTGATATACAGCAAAGTACTTTGCTTGTTGGAAATATAAAATTAATCTATTAGCTCGTTAAGTTAAAAGTAAAAGAAAGCTTTAAGAAAGATTTTTCATTTGTAAAAAGAAGAAAAAAAAATGCATTTTAAACCTTATGTATCGCTTTTCTTTGGAAGTACCTAAACCTAACTATAATTTTTATTTGATTTATGTGAATTTAAAAGAGCAGTCAAAATTGTTTAATTCATAGCTTATTAATTAGATCACATACAGAAATAATTTTCTACATGTTGAATGCACAGAAAGTTTGGTTTTAATTAAAATATAATCATTGTCTGTGTCAGTTGTCGTTATCATCATCATCATCATCAACTTCATCATCAGTCATTTTTATTGTATTTCCATAACCTGCCAAAGAAATCAGTCAAAATTTTATGCCTGGAGAAAAATGCTAAAATCAGAATTCATTAATAAGATACAGATACAACCTGAAATGAACTAATACAATGTGAGTATATGTGTTTTTGTGTGGTGGTGGGGGGTAACAATACATCCTATGGATTTTATGTTTGAAGGAAAATATCCCAAAATTATGATATCCATAGTAATTAGTGAAGTAAATTGTAAAACATGCCTGCTAATGATTGGGCTACCGTAAAACACTATAGTTAGCCGAGTCTCATACCAGACTATAATTGCAGTTATGTCTGAACTCACACCGGGAGTAAAGATCTTGTGCAAATCATGAAAATGCCCATTGTATCCTATTCATTATTTTGACACATCTGAAGAAAACCTAAAAAATAGTAGCTTTTTTCTTTTCTAACCATTAAGATGATAGAAGGTAGACATTTGAATTTACCCTCTAACCAATAAATGTATTACAAATAATAGTTGAATTTACTAATGATGTTCTGCTAAAACATCTTTTCTTGGGACCCCCACCTCTGCAACATATATCAGGATCTGTCTGGATATTTTAGTTTCACCTGATAAAAAAAATTTAATTAACAATGTTAATCTATGTGAGCTATCTCCCCTAAAAACTCTCCCTGCCGGGAAAAGGACTTCCGGTCGGAAGTCGGGGCGGCGGCGATGTTTGTTTATACTGTGTAGTGAGTGAGGAGTCGAATAAAATATTCTCTCCGTATCCGTTGTCGAAGTCCGTCATTCACATGTTTATATTTTTCTTTATGCACCTTGACAGTCCTTTATTTTTATACTAACATTGGTAGCAGTCGTGGTGTTATGGCTTCAAAGCACATTTCACCACCCGTTAGTTAAAGACAAGTATATACGTGGAAAAAAAGAAATGAAATCTGGGAAATGGCCAAAGTCGTTTGACAAAACAAAAATTATGAGCCCCATAGTATTTCTTTCACTGGAAGGAAAACCCAGAGAAGCTGTATTGGAATTGGATGTTGCGGCACTTAATTCTGAGGATGGAATGGCTAAACTGTATGAAAAATTGGACACGCTTTTTTGGAAGATATAAACCAGTCGGCCTTTCTGGCCTCTGAGACTTTTCGAAGGATACCGGAGACAGCCTGAAACATCAGTGGAAGACTTTCTCATCAACTTTATTGACACGTTGCTAAGTTGAAAGATTTCAACATCAAACAATATAAGAAATTTAAACATTCACTGTATTTTTTTTACCTGTCCCATCTATCTCTTAAATAGTTGACCAGATGCTAGTTATCAGAATATTATTCTAGACATCACCATGGCTCAATGATGCTTGCCAATATAGACAGGAACAGATCATAAAATTCAGTCATAAGTCCCATGACCAACTGTGGTCACTGCACAGTGGAGCACCTGATCAGCTCCTTCCATGTCTTGATAGATATTTCTTTCATGTATAGCAGGTCTTGGGCAAAATAGAGATGGCAGAGGCCATCACACTGCAAATCAGACCACAACTGATGTCCTCCAACTTGAAGGCTCACCTTGATCATTGAGACATGACTTTATTCCATTGGAGGAATTTAGGATGTAGTGTGATTTTTAAGATTTTTCTCTTGTTTGAACAAATCATAAAAATGTGTTGTTTCAGTAAACAGGGCTGAAATAAAATCAGAGTTAAAATGTGTGATACAAGATCAATACTGGAAATAAAATAACAGAACATGTTTTATAAATGCATTTTCATCTCAATTTGAATCCGTGACTGGCCATGGTTTAGCTAGTGGAATCTGACAGCTGTTTGAAATGTTCTAGGGAGCTGAGTTCATCCAAGTTAAAATAGAACTCATCAAAATTGTGGGTTTCTCCCCCCTCACTCCCTACAAAAAAAAAAAAAAAATTAAAAATTAACTCTGGAATATAGGACTTTGGTGGCCATAGAACTACTATTACCATTTAAAAAAAAAAAAATTAACATTTCTGATTTTTAAATTTGTAAGATGAGGTGTAATATCATGTAGCACCATTTCTACCTGTGCTAAATTAGAAACTCACTCGATTTTATTCTTCTGTAAGAATTTCAGTCTTTGTGAATTTTTTAGCCCAGTACATCTTCCATGACAAACCAGGCTGCTGGGGGATCAACCATGTTTGGCAATCTATCTCTATAAGGCAATGTCTTATGACGTTTTACTAGCACAACCAGTGACAGCTTCCAAATAGTTTTGTCTACCCAATTTAATTTACAAAGAGGAATTGAAAATAAAAATGATTTCAGTAAACAAGAGAAATTTGAAATAAAATCAGGCTTAAATATGTGTGACACAAGGTCAATACTAAAAGTAAAAAACAGTACAGGTGTTATAAAGAGTACAATTTTGTCTAAATTTGAATAAGAGACAAACCATTGTTTAACTAGTGAAATCAGAGCTGTTCTGGAAAGTAATGAATTCATCCAAGGGAAAGTAGTCATCAAAATAAAAGGCTTGTTTTTTATTTTATCCCCCCTCTACAAGAAAAAAAAAATAAATAAAAAATTGAGGACCACCAAAAATAATAAGGTTTGGTGAGAAGTCATCTTGTTCACTTTAAATTATTTTAACAAAAAGGAAATCTTTATATCTTATGTGGTAGCAGGTTTCCCAGGAAAAAGACAAAAGGTAAGATTAACTGTCCAAATTGTTCCATTTGTCAATCTTATTTTATTATTAACAACCCATGAGTCAAGGGCATATGGAATGGAACCTGTTTGTGCATGATTAACATTTCTCTTGACTAATTATTGCTATTTTTCTTCCATATTGATTTAATTCACCTAACTCCATTTTAAAATTGCTGAAGAAAATATTTTCAAATTGTATTTCTCCTTAAATAGGTTATCTTGGAAGTAATTAATCTACTAAGACTCAAAATCTATGGCACAACTACTGGCAAACCAAGAGAGTACATGAAGACAGGAGAATTGATAGATGTGATTCAGTCATCTACTCACTATGATAGTGATAGAAGTAGAACAAAGGGTTAAGTGTGGGGAAAGGGGTATTTTGGCTACTGTGTATGCATATTCTTGCCTCCAATTGAAAGAGTCCATTTATCTTGCGAGATTGTGACACTATTTAGCTATGGTAATTGGCTAACTAATTAACCATAGAAATTAAAAACAGGAAAGACTTAAGGCAAGAAAGAGCTATATTGAAAGATAGACTGAGTGATGTTAAAAAGAAGATTTTATTTATCCGTAAGAAAAAGCGAGATATGAGATTCTGTCAAAACTGATTAATGTCATGATAAGGGACTGACGCACCAAGAGAAACAGAATTCAGAAAGAAAAACAAAGCCGGATGATAAATGGCGTTCATAAAAAATTTTTGGCTTGAGACCACTGCTGTACAGGCAGAGAGAATCGATATTATCTTTCGGAGATATCATTTAATTTTAGTTCCTGGGTTCCATGAAGGGAACCATCTGGTATGTGTTAGAATTCTGGCACGAGGAAGAAAATCATATTATTATTGCTTATCCAAAATGTTGATGTCAGACACAGCGTTGTCGAAAATGGGCATCTGGTGATAAGAGGATTTTACGGTATGAGAAAAATAAAGAATTTGATTCTCAGGTAAAACACGGACCACCCAGTTAAAAGTTGACTTAGCAGAAAAGCCAGATGTGGGGTTTTGACAGTGATTGATGAGTCGCTATACAGACCTGACTAAGTGAATTTTGGGTGTCCCCAAAAGAAAGATGTGATAAGAATTATTTGGCAATTTTGGGTTTGTGAAAAAAAGAAAAATGTTTTGGCTGAAGGAAAAAAAGAAAAAAAAAGATTTTGTAAACAAAATTCTGGATAATAATTTTAAGAGGGTCAGTCTAGCCACACCCACACTGCCGAGAGATCATTGGTCAAGTGGTAGCATGGGTGATAGGCAGAGGTGAATGTATGAGAAAGACGGAGAAGTTGTTAACACCCACTGAGGGGATTGGTATGAGATACCAATGTGAGAGAGGAAGAGTCTAGGAGGATAACTCTCCTCCAACCTTCCCTCACAGATGAGGGAGAAACCCCTGAAATGGAAAGTGATTAATCTTCCAAAAATGGGAAGTAATTAATTTTCCTGGCCTAAGAACAAAGAGAATTCTTGTTGAGAATCGAGAATTATTGAGGAACCCAAACCACGTCAGGCCCCACACCGGGTTTTGGTTGGTGTCCATATAAACGAACATCCCCGGGCAGTTGATTTGCAGTTGGAGTTCAATCAGAGTGTTGCCTTGCAGAAGCTGACCGAGAAATTCCATGTCCTTCCGACTTCGACTTCCTACCAAAAGCAAGTTATATTGATAAACGACTTAAGATACCAAAAATTCAAGAAATGCACAAGTGTCACAAATCCATAGAAACAGGCTGGGAGAGAAACACACTCCTGTATATAACAGACGGATAAAGATAATTTATTATTTCTCAACATAGTTGAACCTCTTGAGTTCAGTTTTATTGCTTCTTTTACTTACGCTTGTGCGATATCACCTTCACCCTGGATTCAGCTTGCACTATGGCCCAACGCCTGATTGATTTTGTCTACTTAAGATCAAAGTCACAACGTGGGTAAGTTAGACTTGAGATCAAAGTAGTTACTTCGGTAACCAGATGTTGGAAGTGAGCTGGGAACGACAAAGCTGGTATTGAACCGAGAATGACCAGATCGACCGGGACACAGGCTGGTGGCAGCGACAAGGAGTCAACTCCAAATGCTGGTGGAAGAAACCTTACAGCTTTGCACCACAATTGGGAGTTGACCACGGGCCAACAGCGCAGTGTCACATATTGGCATCACGACCAGAGGACGTCACATATTGGCGCTGCGACCACCAGCGGTGTCACAAGATAAAGTTTGATCAAAATCCAGTCCTTTGGTGGTAAAACTGTAGTGACCTCTCCAGGGCACAGGCCTGAGTGATGATATACGGAGGCCATGCACAGACCAGTCTACATGGTCCACCTCTTGGCCATACTGACAAGATCCAAAGGAAAACTAGGCATTACATTTGGGGATGGCTTGGCTGCAGGAGTTGCCTGAAATTTGTCAGTTGAAATGGCTAGATATAATCATAAATACTATGCTAACAGTTTCTTCCATTGCACTTCTTACATGTTGAACTTTCTTCTGGTTTCTTAGTCAACTTTGATCTCAAAAAATTTTAAATGTAAATGTCAATTATTATCTTCTTTTAATTCTTGTTCTTTTATTGTCCTATCTCCCTAATAGTATTTTCTCATATTCTCTAACATTCAGTAACCCCTTGTGTCCTAGTGGTTTTATTGCCTTGTTTTGGATGAAATAATTTAAACATACATACATACATACATACATACATACAACTCCACACTTTGGAGAACATTGGTATAATGCCTTAAAGAATAGTTTTCATCAATAAACTATGAAATCAGAGACAGCAACAATACAGATTATTAGAGAGTGAGTGCAATCACCAACAACAAGAAACCATGATGTACATCTATTGGTGCTTACCCTCTTAAACAATTTTTGTCAAACCTTGTGTGTTTTTTAAAATCAGCTCACCATTTAAATTTTCTATTAATTTTTGATGCAACAGTTAAATTGGTATTAATATAGAAATATACTCCACATAAAATGGGGGATTGGTTTTCTATTGTTACTAAGTAATAAACCGATCTCCCTTGAATTAGTACAACACAATAATATGGGAGATACCAAAATCAAAGAAATACAAAACTGAAATATCTGGGAAGTGTTTTAAACCTGGATTGAAATAGATTTATGCAATGAGATAAATAAAATTTCAAAATACATTTTAAAAAATTAAACAGAGAATTAAATTTAATAAAAAAATTGATTAATAAATAAAGTAAAAAATTAAAATGAAATTTTTGTTATATCAGTCCTCTTAACATGGCATTAATAATGGAACTCTCCTCAAAGATTTTTTAAGAAATTTTTATTTTATTTTTCAAATGTGGTTCTAAAAAAGATTGATACAAGAATTAAACATAATTAAAAAATGGAAGCAAAAAATTAAAAATAAACACCAAAATTTGTTTGTATTTGGAATTTCTAATTCTCAATGATTTGAGGAAATAGGGCTTTGGGAAATCATTATCACAGGACAGATTGCAGGCTAGAGAAAAACTCTTTATAGATGGTATGTTCAATAAAAAGGTTTAGGAGATAATAAAAAGACAAAAATTTCTTAAAATTGTAAATAAAATACAAAAAATTAAGAAACTGGATTGATCACCTTTTCCTGAAAAATTACAGGACTTAGAAGAATATGTAATGGAAAAATATTTTAAAAAAAAAGACTTACAAATGACAGCCATCTAATAATGTTAAGGACAACAAAATGTTAGAATGTTGTCAAGTTTTAATATGTTGTATTTTTAAAATTAAGTTTGGGCCCTTTTTGAATTTTTTTTTAATAAAAAAAAAAAAAAACTTTTTTTTTTCCCAAAATATACCTCCCACATTAAATAAATTTGAATTGATTAAATATATTTACACAGTATTCATGTATAAATAAAGTTTCATAATTTCAAAATTAAATAAAAAACATTTATTATTTATCTGTATGTGATTTTTTGCCCATATAAAAACCTCCAGCCACTGAAGACGAAATCCCATTAAGAATAATGATTTTTGAATTTAATAGTTGTGTTGTCATATCCTGCAATGGCAACATAAAGCAAAAATTTTTTTAAATGGTTTTTTATTTATACTGCAATTGAGAAATATCTTGAAAAAAAAATGCATGGGTAAATAATATTAATAATGCATTTTTATAAAAAATTATTTAATTTATGATTAAGGAATATTTTGTAAATTTTTACATCCAAATTTTTTTGTCTTTAAAATTTTTTTTTGAATGCTATGAAGATGTGGATAAAAATTTTTTCCAGTTCAAATTTGTTATTGTTTGTAATTTTTTTTATTTTCAACCAAATGAAATAGACTTTTTCAACTTTTTTTAAAATAAACTTGTTTGGATAAATACTTATATATATATATATTATGGTGGACTTTATACTCCAGAATCGTATTTTTCAAATGTCTTAGGGTCAATAAGCTCAGTTTCTAAAACCAGCAATCCAGATACCAGCAATAAATGATCTGATTATAGTGGTCAAGGCTTTTTGCAGAACCAAAAACACTTTTTGATCAAAATACAGAATCTTGGTGCACTATGTGCCTGAAAATTTTGCAACTATCCAAAGGTTTTTGAATTTTTGAGTTTCTTAATCCTATATCAGTTGCCATCAAAAAAATAGATAAAACCCAGTCTGTCCTGATTTAAAATAACTGGAGAAAAAAAGGAGGATTAATACCTTTTTTAAAATAAATTTTAAACGTAAATAAATTTTATGGATTCAACATTTTTTTGAACTCATCTCCGATTCATTCAATCTGAACCACTATCCACTACACCACTTAGCAACTTTAGACATGACAAAGAAAATTTTAGTTCAAGAAACAAAGCACAACATCAATCTCTTTTTCATGATGTCAATTCAAGTTACATTTAAGATGAAGTATAAACTATCTTGTGTGATAAAGATGGAATCATGTTTGATTTTCTCCTCCTGCTTTATTTGATTCTCTCACTCTGCCATCAATTTATTTAATAGCCATTTCAAATTATTTTTTTTTTTGCTCATATCTAAAATAAACAATGTTAGTTTTGTATGCTCCAAAGACAAAAATTGTATTTGGGATTTTGTATTTCTATCACATTATTCACCTTTTTTTATGGTATTTTTTGTTATTAATGTTAAATAGCACAATTTTTTTTTAAATCTTAAAAGTTTACCAAATGCTTAGTTTTCAAAAACATCTATATTATGATAATTTGTTCAAATGATGCTATCTATACTGAAATTTAAAATTCTTTGTGATTGCAGGAGACATATATTTATGATATGTTATAGAGGTAATATTATTATGGTAGCATGTTGATTTTTTTCAAATAAGAGATAGTGTGATTATAGCATTATATGTTGACAAATAACATTCAATTATGCCTAAACAACATCTGAAAATTTCATTTTTCCTTTGACATCTTATCCCTATGACATCCTGTGGGTGAAGAGAAAAAATTTTAAAATTTAATTAATTTTGTGAATTTTCTTCAAATAAACATAATACAAAGAAATCATTTTTTTTATGATGAATAAGACTATTTTTATTATTTTTTTAAACTTCATTTCACCCAATTACACAAAAATAAGTAGCTATTTAAGGTAGGGTTACTGAAATTTGCCTGTCAAAAAAACAGCATGTCTTATAAGAAACCATAAAAATTTAAGATATAACATTTGGGTGAAAATGGACTTCCCAAATGTTAACAATTTGTATTGGTCAGAAAAGATCCTGTTTTCTAATTCTACAAATTATTTACAGTTCTGATTAGCCATCCAAAACGGATATTGATTACAATGTTTAAAAGGATGGAACACAAAGGGGAGATGATTTGTCATCATGGACATGACAAGTCCTAGTCTGAACTGGCAGGAATTAAGAAATTCCTTTTCGTTTGAACATTTTTTGTTTATTTAATCAAAAACATTAAAAATTACCAAAACCAAGACAGTGATAATCCAAGATTAATATTTTTTTTTAGACAATTTTTTATTTTTTTTCACCAACAATTATATTTTATTTCAAATAAAGATTTGTTAAAACATCTCTTAATAATTCAACACACAAAATTTTCATTTTTTTCACTGGAGTCAAGAGGATTTTTTTTTTCAAAAAGTATTTTTAATGCATTTTTTTGGTTCAAATCATTGCTTCCAAAACTAAGTTCACTAAAATTGTTTATTCCTGAAGTTGATAGTAAAGATCATTAATACTTACCATGTTTTTTGAATGTGTCTATTTTTCATTTATTGAAAATTGAGATCATGTATATTCTATTCCATTCTTCATTTTCAAAAGAAAATTGGAAAATCTTTTGTCTTTATATCGTTAAATTACATTTTCCAACTTTTAATCTGTATATTTTAATGGTTTTCAAAGGAATGCAAAAATCTTTTAATACAAGATATCTTTGTTGTCTTTTTTTGTTCTATATCAATATTTAGACTTATTACAGTTATCAACAATATTTTATTTTAATGCCATAATTTTATCTGTTTTTTAATATATTTATATATATATATATATAATCCAATTCTATTTTTTATATTGATTTTCATTTATATTTGATTTTCTTCAGATAATAATATATTTATATATGATATATATTTAATATATATGGTTCGATGGATAAATTTTCATCTAAATTATACAAAAAATGAAAATTTGATAAAAATACTTGTGTCTCATTTTAACAAATATATTTACAAAAAATTTAACAAAATTTAATTTCTTTTTAAATCAAATTTGTTTGGAAAAATACTAATTTATTCAATTCAAAAACAATCACATTGGCTTCAATGTTCCATGGCCCTCCAGATGACTTTTAACATAATCTCCTGCAACTCTTCTGGACAGTCTCCTTGTTTAAGTTGGTGAATGCTGCCATAATCCTTGCCTTCAGTTCATCTTTGGTGTTTTACAAGGAGTTTTGTTGGTCTCTCAACTCAACTGCCCCCACACATAATAATCAAGGGGGTTGCAGTCTGGGGAGTTAGGTGGCCAGATGTAAGGGGTGATGTGGTTGCAGAAATTGTCTGACAGCCATGACTGGGTTCTCCTGCTTGTGTGGCATGGTGCAGAGTCCTGTTGCCAGACATAGGGTCTTCCAGCAGCCACCCTCTTGACCCAGGGCAGCACTACCTCCTCAAAGGCACTTGATGTAGGCCTCCATGTTGAGTCTGAGGCCCTGTGGGAAAATTTGGGAGGCATAACATCACCATCACTCAGAGTCATTTTTCCAAACACCTTCATAATCACCATTAGACTCATCCAACTCTTTCCGAATCCTCTGCACTGTCCTCAGATTGACACCCAAACACTCTGAAATGTTTGTATTGGAGCTTCCAGTGCGAATGCCAAACAGTACAGCATGTGGTTTCCAAATTTCTGGCAGAGTGAATTGTGTGTGCTCTTTCTTTCTCTCACAGATGGTGCCCAACTGACCCTACTATACTGAGCAGTTGACAAAATCAAAAACAAACAATGTGCATGTGCAAAAATTAAAAATATAAAAATGGCAACAATTTACCCATCGCACCCTGTGTATATATATATATATATATATATATATATATATATATATATATATATATATATATATGTATTATATATATATTTATTATTTTATATATTTTAAACCATTTTATGTATTTTGATTTAAAAATTTATTTTTTTATTTATTATAAATATTATATATATTAGTGAAAATATTTTTTTTTAATTATTTTTTTTTTTGCATTTTTTTTTTTTAATATTTTTTCTATTTAAATGGTTCAAAAATTTTTAACATTGTTTTATAGAATGATATTTAAATTTATTTTTAATAAGTAAAAACTTTTTTAAAAATAAATTATGCAATTTTTTCAATTTTTTTTAAAACTATTTTTCCTTTTTTTTTTTTTTTTTATTTAAATTTTTTAAAATTTTTTTAAAAAACAAAATGTAACCTTATTTTATAAAATTTATGAATTTTACAAAAGTTTATTAATTCCTAATTTCATCATTGTTATATTCATTCAATTACTTAAACAAAGAAAATTTTGTTTATGAATATCTAAATATTTTAAAATTAAATGTCTAAAAATTATTAATTTATTATTAATTGTAATGATTTTTTAAAAAAAATCCAATGTATATTCAAAATTTTATTATAATATAGAAAATAATTAATTTTATGTCAGAAATTTAAATTAATATTTAAAAATTCAAAAAAATTTTTTATTTTTTAATTTTTAATTATTATGTTTAAATTTTATAAATATTATATATTTTAAATTTTTGAATCTTTTGATGATATTTTCCAATGCTTTATTATAATTTATATCCAAAAAATAAAAATTTTTTTAAAATAAATATTTTAAAAATAAAAAATTTTGTAAGATAAATGTAAAAAATGTGATTTTGTGTTTTTATGTTCTTTTTTTTTTTTGATATATTATTGTTTAAATCTGTTTAAATTTTCTTAACAATTTGAAAAAAAAGAAAAAAATTTTTTCATTTTTGAAAATTATAATTTATTTTTTTTTTTTTAAATTAAATGAAAATTTTTTTTTTTAAATCTTTTAAAAATTTTTTCAAATTTATATTTTTTGATGGAATTTAAAAAAATATTTCTTTTTTTTTTGATTTAATATTTTTTTTAAAATATTTATTGTTTTTTTTGTTTTTTTTAATTTAAAAAAAAAAAAAGTTTGTGGTTAATGATCTAATATTGTTTTTGAAAAAATATTTTAAGAATTTTTAAAATTTTTCAAATTGGAATTTCACTTTAATTTTTTTGGTTAATTTGAAAATCAAATTTTCAAAAAAAAATTTTTTATTTTTTAATACTAAAAAATTTTATAAAAATTCTACCATTTTTTTTATTCATGAATTTTTTTTTAAGATTAAAAAAAAAAAATCATCTAATTTTTAAATGTTTTCAAAAAATTTTAAAAATTAAATTTTGTTCAAAATTTTTTTTATTTTATTTTTTTAAATTTTTTTATTTCAAAATTATAAATTTTAATTTTTTGAAAAAATTGCAAAAAATTTTTAAAAATTTTTTTTTGAAATAATTTTTTTTTTTTTTTTTTTCAAATTTTTTTTTTTTTTTTTATAAAAAAAATATCAATTTTTATTTCATTTTTTTCTAAAAAAAAAAAATAAAATTAAAATAAATTTTATATTTAATTTTTTTTTTGAAAAATATTTTAAAAAAAAAAAAAATTTTAATTAATTAAAAAAATTTCATTTTTATTTAATTTATTTAATTTTTATTTAAAATTTATAAAATTAAAAATTTAAATTAAAAATAAAAATTTTAAAAATTTTTTAATCAATAAATTAATTTATTTTTTAATTAATTTTTAATAAAAAAATTTAAAAAAATAAAATTTAAAATAAATTTTTTAATATTTAAAAAAAAAAAAAAAAATATTGAAATAAATTTAAAAACATTAAAAATTTTTATTTTTTTTAATATTTTTTTTTAAAAAAAATTTATTTTAAAAAATAAACAAAAAAAAATTTAAAATTTTTTTATAAATATTTTTTAATGAAAAAACTTATAAAAAATCATTTTTTTTTTTTTTTTTTGTTTAAAATAATTTAAATTTATTCTCTTAAAAATTGCATTTTTTTTTTTTTGAAATGGTAAAAAAAAGTTTTCAAAAATTAAAAATATTTTTATTTTTATATCAACATTTAAATAATTTTTTAAAAAGTAAAAAAAAAAAGTTTAAATAATTTATATTTAAAAATTTTTTGTAAAAAATTTTTTTTTTAAAATAATTGAAATATAAAAAATTTTCATAAATAAATAAAGAAATTTAAAAAAATTTTTAAATTATTTTTTAAAAATTTTTTCATTTTTTTTTTTTTTTAATTTTTTTTTAAATAAATTTTTTTTTTAAAAAAAAAATATGAATTTAATTTTAAATTTATTAAAAAATTAAATTTTAAATTTTTATTTATTTTTTTAAATTTATTTTCATAAAAAAAAAATTTCAAAATTTTAAAAATAAAAAAAAAAAAATTTTAAAAAAATCTTTAATAAATAAATTAAAATTTATTTTTATTAAATTTTAAATTTTGGTTTAAAAAAAAAAATTAAATTTTAAAAAAACAAATAAATGAATATTTTTTTTTTATATTTATATTTTATTTCTATTCTGAAAAAAATTCAAAATATTTAAAAAAAAAATCTCAAAAAAAAAAAAAAATCAAAAAAAATTTTTTAATTTTTTTAAAAAATAAAAAAATTTTTTTAAATAAAAATTTTTAATTTTTTTTTTTTCATTTTTCAAACAATTCATTTTATTTTAAAATAATTTTTTTTTATTTAATTGAGTATAATATATTATTTGATTCAATATAATGAATAAAATAAATTGAAATAAAAAATTAAAAAAATAAAAATTCTTTTAAATTTATTTAATTTATATGATTTTTTTTTTTTAAATAAAATTTTTTTTTTAATTTTTAAAAATGAAAAAAAAAAACTATTTTTTTAAAAATTTTTTAAAAAAAATTTATATTTTAAAAAAAAATGAAAAAAAAAAAAAATTAAATCATTATAAGAAATTTTCAAATGAATTTTATTTTTTTTTTTATCAAAATAATAATTTTAGAGAATAATTTTTTTTTTAATTTTTTAAAATTGAAAAAATTTATTATTTCAAAAAAAAAAAAATTAAAAATTAATTTAAATAATTTTAAAATTTTAAAATTTTTTAATAATCTATCTATTTATTTTATTTTGGATTTCTATTTTTTTATTGATATTTAAAATTTTTTTAATTTTAAAAAAAATCCTCAAAATTGATATTAAAATCCAAAATTTTTTTTCTTTTTTTTTTTAATTTAAAAAATTTTTTTAATTTTTTTTTATATATATTTCATATAAATATTATATTAATTTAAATTCAAGACATAAGGATTTTTAAAAAATGAAAAATTATAAAATTTTATTTATTTTCATTGAAATTTTTTTTTATTTAATTTAAAAAAATAAAAAAAATTTGCATTTAAATAGATATTTTTTTATTTTTTTGTCATTTTTAAATTTGAATTAAAAAAATATTTAAAATTTTTTAAAATAAATTTATTTTTTTAAATTTTTTTTTTTTTGTTTTCATATTTTTTTGAAAAAAATGTCAAATAAAAATAAAATAATTAAAATTCAATTTCATATTTATTTTTTTTATAAAATATTTTTATATTTGGAAAATTTTTTTATTTTTTGTCTTTTTTTTGAAAATTTTTTTAAAATTTAAAATTTTTTTTAAATATTTTCCAATAAAAAATTACTGAATAAATTTTTAAAAAATTTTTTTTATATTTAATAAATTTGTATTCAATTTTTTTTATTTTTAATTTATTTGTTTAAATGTTATTTTTCTAATTTTTTTGATAAATTATAATTTTGAAAATTAAAATAATTTTTTCAAAAAATTTTTTTAAAAAAAAAATTTTTCTATTAATTTTTTTTTAAAAAATTCATTTAAAATTTATTATTTTATTTTTTTAAAAAAAATTTAATTTTTTTTTTTTTTTTTTTTTTACAAATTTATTTTGTTGAAATAAAAAAATTCAAAATTTGAATTGATTAAATTTTTTTTTTTTTAGAAAATTTTATTTTAAAAATTTAAAAAATTTTTATATTTTTATTTTTTTTTTTTTAAAAAAAATGAAGACAATGGGTTATTTTTTTTTAATTTATTTTTGAAACATTTTAAAAATGATTAAAATTTTAATTTTAAACAAATAAACATTTTTTTTTTTTTTTAATTTTTTAAAAAAAAATTTATTTTTTTCAAAATTTATTTTTCATTGATTTAAAAAATTTAATTTTTTTTTTAAACAAATTAAAATTTTAACTGATAAAAAAATATTAATTTCTTTTTTTTTTTTAAAAAAAAATTTATATGATTTATTTTTAAATAAATACTCAAATTATTAAAAATAATTTTAAATTGAGAATTTTTCAATTTAAATTTTAATTCAAATTTAAAATTAATTTTTTTAAAAACTTATAATTATTCATGATTTTTTTTAAAAATTTTTTAATTTATTTTTTTTTTATCAAATATATATTTAAAAATTTTTTGTTTTTAATTGAATTTATTTTTAATCCAATATTTTTAAGTTGTCTTTATGAAAACAAAAATTTGGTTTTTTAAATTAAAAATTTTCATATTTGTATTTAAAAATATTTTTTTTAAAAATTAAAATTAAATAAAAAAATAAAAAAATACCCTTAAATTTCATGAAAAAACTATAATTATAATCAAAGGGAAAAAAATTTTTCTTATTTTTTTTTTTTTTCAAAATCAAACTAAATCTTCTTTTTTGCAATTTAAAATAATTTTTTATTCTTTTTTTTTTTATGTGCCATGTCCCTTCAGGACGTAGGCGATCATGGCTATCCATTTCTTCCTATCCCTTGTAGCTCTCAATAAGTTTTGTCTTTTTGTTATTTCTCCTAGACCCTGTTCTGTCATCCACTTGCTTAAGCCTGTTAAGTATGTCATGCATTGCTTTTCCTTGTCCCTCTTCCCCTCTATCTGTCCTGTGAGTATCAGATTTTCCAAGCCCTCCTTTCTCATTATGTGTCCCAGAAATTTCAGCTGCCTCTACCTGATGTTAAGTATGAGTTTCCTTTTTGTTTGCATCCTCTCCAAAACCTCATCATTGCTCACATGTTCAGTCCATGGTATCCTTAGCATCCTTCTGTAGAACCATATTTCTGTTGCCTTCAAGTCTCTTCTTCATCTTTGAGGAGACTGTCCAACATTCACTGCCATAAAGGAGGACAGATATCACATAACAGTTCAGTACTCTTTTCTTTGTTTTTTCAAAAAAATTTCCTTTCTGTCTCTTAATACTCTGCCTAGCTTTTGGAATGCATCTTTGGCCATCCCAATATGTCTTCAGATCTCAGTGTCACACTTTCCATCCTCTGTCAGAACACTTCCCAGATATTTAAATTTCCACCCTGCTTTGATTTTAGTGTCCCCAACCTGTAAATTTTTTTGGGCTCATCTTTTTTGATGATGACCATGCATTCTGTCTTCTTGTAGTTTATGCTTAGTCTCTTCTTACTCTCCTTCACTACCTTCTGTAGGAGATTTTGTAGTTTCCTTTCCGTGTCTGCTATCAGCACTGTATCATTTACATATCTTAAGTTGCTAAGATTGTGGCCGTCAATGAGGAATCCTGGTAGGATTTCCAGTTCTCTCAGAATTGCCTCACTGTATAGGTTGAATAATTCCGGTGAGAAGACACATCTTTGCCTTATGCCCCTTTCTATTTTTTGTATATCTGCTAAACTCATTTTTTATCTTTATGTAAGCAGTTTGTTGCCAGTATAAGTTTTTGATTATTAATGTCTTTTCTGAATATGTCAAGGTTGCTGAGCAGCTCCAACAGATCTTTGTGGCATACTATGTCAAACACCTTTGTGTAGTGTATAAAACACTGGTGCAAGTTCTGCATTTGTATTGCTTTTTCTGATAACATTCTGAGCATGAATATCATTGTTCTGGTGTCTTTAACGAACTCGAACTGTTCTTGTCCTGTTTCTGGCCTGATTCTGCTGTGTACACTATTCATCAGAATATGGATGATGAGTTTTGTTATATTGCTCATTAGGCTGATTATTTAGTGGAGTTCACATTCGTTTGTGCTTGGTTTCTTAGGCAGTGCTATGAAAATAGATCTGCTTAGATCTTCTGGTATATCCTTGCCATTGTAGATTTCATTTATTATTTCCATAATCTTGTTTATGCCAAAATCATCTAATGCTATCAGCATCTCTGTTACAATTTCATCTGGCCTTGCCATTTGTTTCTGTTCAATTTGGCCAGTGCCGCTTCCACTTTGGTTTTAGAATTTCAGGTCCATCGGTAATTCTGTGCATTGCCGGTCGTGGAAAAGTTTCAATGTATTTATTTCAGTGATGAAGAATTTTTTTTTTCTCTAATATGATCCTTCCATCCTTGGATTTTATGCAGCCTGTTGAGAAGCATGTCTTCTGTCCTGTTCATTTATGTATTTCTCTTTTGTTGGTGGTATTCAATCTATTTCTGCACATTTTTGTTTAGCCACTCTTCTTTAGCTTGCCTGCATTTGGTTCTTATTTTGTTGTGTAGTTTTCTGTATCCTGTTCCAGATATTGGCAGAGTTTCTGTCTCCTTTGCATTATGTTGAGAATCTCATCAGTGAGCCATTCGTTTTCTTCTTCTTTGTCCACTCTCCTTTAGGATGATATCATTTGCTGATATCACTAAAGCTTCTCTTAGTGTGTCACATTTTGACTTTCTATTTTGTCCCTCGTATCTTCTTTTCACACTGTTCATATATCTTTCCTTTGGGTTCAGGTCACTCAAGAGTTTGTTGTATTGCAATTCGGGTGCTGCATTAGGCTTCTTCAGTTTCCGTAGTTTCACTCTTAGTTTACATATTACAGGGAAATGGTTACTTTCGCAGTCAGCACTTGAGTAGGTTTTGCAGTGACCATTGCATTCCTGAGTCTTTTGTTGATAGTTATGTTGTCGATTTGGTTTTTAGTTTCTCCTCCTGGGCCTCTTCATGTCCATAATCACTTCAAAGCATCCATTAGTATTGCCATATACAACCTCGGGATGAGTAGATGGGCAATAGGTTGGTGGGGGAAGATCAGAGATAGAAGTTGTCCCGAGTATCATCTTCATACCTACCCGAATGAGAAGGCGAAGCCTGAATAAAACATCTACATATAATATAGAGAAACAGATCTCTTTCTCAGTTCTTGACATGGTGCTTGTCTTTCATCATGTTTTTCCACAGCTTTTGATGTACACCGACGAGATCGGGAATTGGAATGCTAATCGTTGGTTGGTCGGTGGGTAACTTAGGTGAGGGTGGCATTGTATGTTTACGATAAGCTTTACTTCATATAAAACAAAAACTAACAGAAGCAGACATCCATAAATGTTTAGCTTATTCAAGGTTACATATATGATATATTTAGTGGTAGGATTGAATTCTATACCTCAGAAAATATTTGAAAGGTGAGCGTAACCACTGACCTACAGCAGGAACACCAATAACCCAAATTATACGAAAAGGACGTAAACATTGAGTAGCAATAATTGAAAATAGGTTTTATTACCTGAAGCTGTAGAAAATACTCTAATGATGTAGTCATCGTGTGTGGACAATACGACCTGGTCCTCCTGCATAAAAGTGGCTGATTCAACATCAGCATTCATTTCAACAGCAAAATCCTTGTATCTTTCATGGTACTCCTTGTCAAACATATGACAGTGGACGTTCTCTGAAAGATTAAAAAACATCAAATATTTATACCATATTTTATTAATTAAAGTGTGTTCCAATAACTTGAACTGATTTTAAATGTGAATTAAGTTTAAGCATCTAATGATTTTTTTCTTTTTCTTTTAGATTTGGCAGACATTTGGGTGATATTATTTTTCACACATAATTCCCATTACTTAAATAACATGATCCAATAGAGAAATAAATAAATTTTCACCAATAACACTGATTTATTTACTGCTGACTTTGATCTGCCTTAATGAAACACAGTTTACAACGAACTTAATGCAAGTAATCAATTTTAACATAAAATTGATCTCATGAGGATGTTTTTTTACCAGATTCCTTGTTGTAGCAGTTATCAACTCTTTCTGAACCCAAATCTTCTTTCAGTCAGTTTAAACTGACAACTTTTTTTTCATATACTGTGACCATTTTCCTTAAAGTTTGTATTTTTTATACTAATTCATCCAATACAAGGCTCGAGGGTCACTCAAGGTAGAGAGTTAAGAAAATAGTAATGCTGAATGAAATGTGTGGTATGAATGGAAGAGAAGGTGGTAAGAAATGAAATCTTTTGCTTTTTTTTCAATGGCTTTTTCCCTTTGTGCATTATTTAAAACCAAAACATTTTTGGATCGTAAGTATTTTTTTATATCAATGGATATTGCATTAAAAATTTCTTGAGAATAACAATGATTTTTCCAGATACAAGTCCTACAATTTAACATGCAGCAGGGAGGAGATCTATTCACCCCTTTCCCAAGGGTTGGTTGATTAGATTTTTTATGGCTTACCAATCCTTTAGAGGTTATTTAAAGCCAGAAAATATTTTTAGATTGTAAGAATTTTTTTTTTATTTTGAGATAGTAATGGTTTAGTGATACAAGTTTTACTAATTAACACATAGATGGTTAAATAGAAGTGGTTGATCCACATCTTTACCAAGGGTGTAAGTGAATATAACGAACCCGACTGGGATTGGAATTCGTCTCTCTTATTAACAATTTTGAGTCATTATCCATTGCACCACACACAAAACCAATCTTACAGAACCTGATATTCCCAAACTGTAACTCATCTAGGTACTAACCAGGCTCAATGTTGCTTAACTTTGATCGTATGGGAACCAATTTTTCAATGTGATATGGCTGTAGTCCCCCAATTCGAATCATGTTCACTGTGAAATATATGAATCCACCTCTTCTCTCCCCAGTTATGGGTTAATTAGTAGAAATTGTATCAGTAAATTATTATCTCCAAAAGTTTCTTACAATCTAAAAATATTTTATCGTTTTAAAATAACCTGCAAGGTTGACAAGTCCTAAAAGTTTCCTTATAAGGAAACAGCCAATGTTACCATTATTATACATGTATGTGCAAGTAGTGCTTTACCTTGTGTAATGTTCCAAAGCACAGTAGAAAATATATTGTCCGTCCTGTTGATGTCAAGATATTTCTTAACCATTAATATCAACAAAGTACCGTCACTTGATACCTGAACGGCCTCTTGGTTCGTCAACATACTGTTGCAAAATTCAATGTCTTTTGGGTTCATTATGTGCAGTATCTCATATTGGAGCATGTCTACGATGAGGACACAGTCACCTTCAGTAAATGCCAGAGCGATGTTCTCACTTTTGTTTATCTGCATTAAAAAAATAAAATAAAACAGATTAGTTGAGAAATTGATAGCAAGGATGGGAACAGTGTCAAAATGTGATGAAGTGAAACGGGGCAAGTCAGTTCAGAAAATAAAGCAGACAAATAACTATTGAAATGTTGGAGATGAAGAAATTCAAGAGAAGAAAAAAAGCAATCATTACTAATGGCAGCATAAATACAAGTGTTTCTATTTGAGACCATTTGATAGCTACTTTTAAAGTGCGATCTTCTAAGCAGCATCCACTTTGGACAAATAGGTAGTAGGAAATAAAGTGTTGGATGAGGAATTTTTGGAGATCAATTAGCGACAAAACTGGAAATAAGTTATATATCCAGGTGATGCTTGGAATCGGGGATAGTGCTTGTCCGCCCTTGGCTGGAGGTGTCCGTGTCACTGTCCTGAAGCCTCCATTTCATATTGCTAGGCACCACGTCAAGATGGCTAGATGTGAAAGGAGTTGGTAGGGGGAAGAGCTAAATTTGTCCCTAGCAGCACCTACCTATCTACCCATCCGAATGAGCATGCGAAGCCCTGAATAAACCTCAGCATATAATATGGAAAACAGTGTTTGCGTTCTTAGTTCCCGACAAGGCCGTTTCCTTTATCGTGTTACCTTATGAGCATAAACAGGCCGAGATTATTATTCTTTTTTAGAGAAAAATCTACCCGAGACATCATTATCCTCCCCCTCCCTTTATTAACTATTCAGGAAATTTCCTCTCAAGCCTCAATTTAGGTTGTGAGTCCAAAGTGAAAATTAATGAAAATTATAAAGATAAAATGAAGTGAATAAAAATTTCTAGCTATCTGTTTTATTCGAATTACCCCATTTGAAATTCAAATGTATTTAATAGACAAAATAATAATAATAGTATTATTTTGAATGCGAGAAGATGTTAAATGTTTTATTCTCGTGAAAAGGTGAAAGTCTATTTGAAAGAAAACAAAATTGTTTTCTGAGGTTACTAATATCTACGGAAAGAACAAATCTTTTAACTTGTTGGGGATGTGCAGAATAAACTATTGAACTTGGGTTAGTATTAAGATGAATCAGAAGGAAATTTTATGTGAGGTTGTGTGAACTTTTCTGCATCCACAAACAAATAAACAATTTCAATATAAACAAGACAAACATACATCCAATTGAACACCAATAAAATCATTTATACAAATACGAAAATATATACAGGGTATTTTTAAGTTTGTTAATGTGTTGGCGTGCTCGTGAATTATGTAGTTTTATGTATGTCCTTTTTTATGTCTTGTGAATTAACGTTACAGTCTTTTAGGAAATTGTAATGAATATTTGAAATATAGTTAATTGTCTTTCAGAAATGCGTCATTACGAAGTAGTCTACCTTGGACTGCAAAATTGTCAAAATCGTTCGGTGATGTTACTTAAGATAATAGTGAATGTCAATTCACTTTTGATAAGTAATTCAGATAAAAGTTTCGTGCGTTCACAGAGTGTTTCTTCGATTCGAGCTTGCGTATGAGTCAGCGATAATTTAGTTGCGCGTTAGTTTGCGTGTTAATTTGCGCGGCAAAGTTGTAGTTGCAAGTGACGTGGATTATATTAGCATATCTCTGTGTTCGTTCGACTGACAATATTTATTGCTGTGAAAAATACAACAAATGTGGAACAAGGCCAAAAAGGGGGTTGGGGTAAAGGACGGTGATCACTTGTCTTAATTAAAACTTAGCTAGCCACAACCACTGACCCTATCATACAAAACAATATTTCTTTCACCAAAACAACACATTTATGATTTATCCATACCTTTCTTACTACATCCACCAAAATACCTCTTTTTTTCAATGAAAATCCTAAATAGTCCCCTTATGTACAAATATTGTTCTGTGGGGGAGGGGCATAAAACAACAATTTTTTTGAAAAGATCCCCAATGAGTATATACAATATGACATAAACTATTTACAAGAAACTAAACAAAAATGTGTTAGTAATAAAAAACCACAAACCTTAAATGTGGCAAAATATCAGTTAACCGGACGAAATCGATGCGGGACTATGAAAATAAAGAAAACATTTATTCCTCCAAAACATTCACACAGGCACACACACATTCATACAACAACAACAAATACGAAAAACACACACGCGAAACGAAAGGCTCCCCGCATCCACCAGAGAACTGATATCACTGACCACCTAAACGAGGGATGGATGGGGAGTTAAACTAAAGGAAAAAAAAAAAAAGTGGGGAGAGAAATAAAAGGGGCCAATGAGCAAACACACCCTAGCTAAGTTTACCGAAAATGAAAGAAAACTAAAAAATTAAATACAAAAAAAAAAAAAGATTAGCCTAATCTTGGGATGGGTTTGCCTATGTTCAACCCAGAAAATAATATCCTGATGCCTAACCGGCATCAAAATGCCACTCAAGGTCAGCCCCTTTTTTCTGACTCGACACATACGCGCAAGATTCACCCACCTTTTGCCAAATTCTGATGAGGGGAGCCGCCGCCTTTCCGTCCTAATCTTGACTTTAAGCTGATGCTTAAAGAACAAGATCAGTTGGGAAGAAGTGAACTTCTCGCCCTCATAGAATTCCTTCTGACGCGTCGTCCAAATCACGACTCTCAAAACCCCTAGTAAGCAACAGAACACAGTGTTCAGCCTTCGTCATCTGCGGCACCACATTGCTACAAACAGAACTGGCTTCAAGGACAAAAAACTTTCCCTGCAGCATGCGAACCATGAGGCCTTCAATAAACCTGCACAACGGCACTACCGTCCTGAAAAAAGGCGTGAATAATGGTCTCGACTTCCCCCTGTACAGCGACGACAGTTTGGATATTTCTCCAAGCCTGCTGAACAAAGTCTCTTGCCGACCCAGAGGGCCCCACGAATCACCAGCCAGGTGAGTGATGCCTCATCATTATTGAGACATTTCAACCCAGGCGCCCAAGGCCATATCAAGCGAGTCTCCTGCTTCGTAAGACCGGGCTCGCCAATCAGATCATCTTGAACGGCCCCCCTAACTAACAGTCGATACAATGCCTTACGAGACAACGCCTGTTGGAGAGGCTATTTCCCGTAAGAGGAGTTTCAGACACAACGACATTCGCGGTAGAAGGAGCACTCGGCTCGGGGTGTACGGCCGGCCTCCTCCTCGCACGAGTGCACACTTCTCAGGGATGGGAAATTTTACGGACGTCTTCTTTCCAGAAGGCGCCCACCTCATCCGAACCGCGACACATTCGGTCTAGAAAGGTAATGCGAAGCATATGTTGACGAATCTCAATGCTAGGCATACCCAGACCGCCCTCAGAAGGATGAAGGCAACAGATCTCGCGAGATACCCTATGGGTTTGTCTCTCCACAAGAAAGAGAACAAGGTCTGAACTAATAACGTTAGTTTGGCATACGAGAGTGGAAGTACAGAGTCGGTACAGGAGAATCAGGATAGATGTGTGAAACACATACTTCCGCCCTTCCCTTCAGGGAAATGCTCCTCCAAGACCACAGATTAACCGCGATCTCGGCCTTCCTTGTACCTCCGACCAATTCATTTCCAACTGGAGATCAGGACCGAACCAGACGCCGAGTATCTTGATCGGCCCATCCATCCAGAGGAAAGGTCCGGGAAGAGAAACTCCCTTCCACGCACGCAACCGCAAGCCAACAGACTTATCGCGGTTGATCTTGGCCTCTGTCACCATCTCATACCCACTGATTTCTTTGCTGACTTCGTCAATCTCGGCTCTGCTCGACACAAGAACCGAAACGTCGTCCGCATAGGCAGAATACCTGGCTGGGGTGGTAGCCCCAGGCAGGGCAATTCCGCGTAGGACCGGATTCGCCTTTACCTTGCGAAGGAATGGTTCCAACGCAAGAACGTAAAGCAAAGGCGAGAGCGGACAACCTTGACGAATGGAGCGAGACAATACGAAAGGCTTCGATCTTACCCCATTCACTTCCACCAGCGCACCGGGGTCGCATACAAAAGTCGGATCCAGGAACGAAAGTCGGCTCCGAAACCGGCCGCCGAAAGGACAGCCTCCAGAAAACGATGGTCAACCCTATCGAAGGCCTTGGACTGATCTAAATTGATCAGCGCGGCTTCACTGTCGACTTTTTCTAAGATCAAGCGTACCATATGAACGTTATCCTGAATAGTCCTGCCCTTCACAGCACAAGTCTGTTCAGGGCCAATCAGACTAGACAGGAAAAGCTGCAAACGGTTGGCTAAGATCTTCGCCAAAATCTTTAACTCAGTGTTTAACATGGTTAAAGGGCGAAAATTCCCTAACCCATCCCCACCGTTCTTGTCCTTACGCAGCAACTTGATCACACCCCTGGTGAAGCGTTGAGGTACAGACCCCTGCTTCATCCAGTGGTTGAAAATCAGTTCCAGCAAAGGAACAAAAACAGGCGACTGCCTCAAGTAAACTTCGTAGGGAAGACCATCCAGTCCCGGAGATTTATCCAGGCCAACCTTGCTTCAGCGCATCCCAGATTTCCGACTCTGTAATGGGACCCTCGCACCTAGCCGCTTCAGCTGCCTCGAGGGCAGGGAAAGTCGGCTAAATAGGCGTCGAACTGAGCAGAGCTCAGACCGGGCTCCCTGGCGAAAAAGATCCTGAAAGTAATCCCGAAAGGCCTCGCATATGCCCGCGTTTGTAGTCACGGTCCGCTTATCCGGCAATGTGACGCACGGTATATGTCGCCTAGACGCGTTCCGATTTTCCTCTGCACGCAGTTCAGCGGCCATATTCGTCGCCTCAGAAGACATTCTTTTTACCTAGCCCTAACTACCAGAGCTTGATCCTTCTTGATAAGCAAGGAGGACAACTCTGCCTTAGCTAAGTCTATTTCCCCACTAACACGGAATTTCACAGCCCGATCAACTTTATTTTCTAAAGCCGTTTGCGCCGCTAATCTATCTAGATTGAGTCGACGACTAAAATCGGCAGCAAACGTTCTAATTTTAGATTTTAATTTATCCCACCAGGCGTTTCCCACAACCGCCCCCGTCAATTCCCTTTGTATCATTAGTAACAGCTGGTCCCGGAAACCCTGCTCACTAAATAATGAACAGTTAAATTTCCAGTAACCAGCCAATCTAACCTTAGGGCTTATCTAAGTTTATACGGACCCGGACAAGCCTATGATCCGTATAAACTATGTAATGGAAGCTTGGACACCCTAAGAGCCCTACATCGACTCTCCTAACTAGGACTCGGTCGAGGTAGCAGGAGCCGAGTTGCCACTATTTGTCCAAGTCCATGCTACCTTCCGAGGGTGTTCATTCCGGTACTTATCGACAAGATCAAACCCATCGATAAAGTCCCGAAATGGTTTCACGTCCGGGTTGTTAGTACCTTGTTTTTGCCCTATACGATCTATATCGGGGTCAAGGACGGCATTCCAATCCCCGCTAAAACTACCCGACGAGATGTCGTCAAGTACGGCGCGATCTGCCGAAACAAAGCAGGCCGCTCGGCATGGTTATTGGGCGCATAAACCCCAATGAGACGTAGAACCTTATCCTTTATGGTAACATCCAGCACGCAAAGTCTGCCCGCCGGATCCGCGAAGAAGGGGGTACATGCAGCCTTCAAAGACCTGCTCACTAGCCAAGAGACACCCCTCGAACGACCATCAAAACATGCTGAATAAAGGGCGAACCCCTAGAGACAGTATGTCCTCACGGTCATAAGAAGAAAACCGGGTCTCTTGCACACAACATACATTCACCCCGAGGCGCTGAAGGTCACTAGAGAGCCTCGCCCTGCGAGACTCGGACCTCAGGCCCCGGACATTTAAACTAGCTAACCAGAGAGCCATAGTGAAAACCGGTTAGGGTTGAAGTACTGGTTTGAACATGGACGGGGTCAGGATACCGACCGCCTCTCCCATAGACCCATGGCCCATCTCAGTATTTATGGAACCGTCTTGGGAGATTCCGCCGATATCCCAGGGGAATGTTAGTTTCAGGGCTCTGTACAGGGAGGGATGAACTAAAACGGGGACCCTCCCTGCACAAAGATTTGACAGCTGCTTCAATTGATTGTTCTGAACAATGGCTATTGGCAAGGGCATTTTGTAAGAACTAATGGCCTTTGTCTAGTCCCGTTCGTATAACAGTTAGGACCCTTTGGGCGAGCAGGGAAATTTTGGGGAACTTCTACATCCAAATCAGCGTATTGCCTAATGGATAGAAGGTATTTCAGGTCTTTTATTCTATTCCCATAGTCACGGGCTCTCTCTGCCTGAGCTGTAGAAATTTTACAGACATCTTCACCCGTGTTGAAAATGTTTTTTTTTTTCCGCCGCTTTGAACTTGTCTTCGTCCCAAGTTATTCTCAGTGACGAGTTATATAGGTTTTCTTTGCACTTATGCAAATTAGGCATATTAATTTGCCAGTGTCACTACATCTCCCTGAAACGTATAGGTTTTATACCTCTAGTAGTTCTTGTACTTCTTCTCGTGATAGTTTCATTACTTTGTTTTACTTCTCTCTCCCGGGATTTTTTTTCTGGGAGACCTAGATCAGGTCCCGCGCTAAGCTGTAATCATAGGCATCTTCTTGCATTATTTGATCTTCGTCCGAACTTTTCAAACTCATTCTGGCCCATACTTGATCCTGCATTATTTGAGAGGCGTCTTCTGATGTTTCATTCTGTAACGGTTGTTCATTAACGGGCGGAATCGTAGACATTTTCCTCATTTTGCTCTTCATATTCACCCACTGGGTCCTTTTTTGATCTGGTCTGGGGAGGAATACACTGTTGCTGTTTTCTCTATTTATTATAGCTGCATTGTGGCCTTTTTGCATGATAAATTCTGCCTTTTCTGGATTTGCTCCCTTTCTTTTTTTGTACCACATTTTTTCATTTGTGGAATACGACATCGTTATCGGGGCTCTAATTTGTCTTCCATTAAAGCTGATGGGCTTTCTAGTCTTTCAGCATGTGTGGTATTGAGGAGATAGTTTAAAAGCAGCCTCAGTAGAAAAACTTCGGCTTTTTTCTTTTTTCTGATAGCATGCTTTTGAGCTCACGTCCAGTTTTTAGGGTCTGCACCATTCTTTCCGCTAAAAATTTGTTCGACTGAGGGGGGCTTATATGGGGTGACTTATACGATTTTACATCCTATTTTTTCTAACCATAAATTAAGGTCTTCATCACAAAAACTGACAATCTGGTGCGTTTTCAGATACCAGGGTTTTGCTATGCCGTTTCTGGAAAAATATGACTCTTAGAATCTGTTTTATCGTAGAACTTTTCTTGTCTGGCACCCAACAAGAGGGCGATTCAGGCCAGCCTGAAAAAGATTCTTGGCTCCATGTCTTTGAGCCATGAATGTAAAAGTAGTCTGTGTAAAGTTTCTTAATTCTTTACATTTTTTGCACCTTTTTATATATTCTTCGACATCTCTTTTCTAATTTTATCCTTTTTTTGTGTGGCCGCTATTCCACAGTGTATATCATCATGTACACTTTTTATTACCAATTTTCTTTGTGTACAATGGGGGGGGGACGTTCTGGGGAACTACCAGATCCTCATTACAAATCACTCCATGTTCTGTCTTATTACTTTGTAGGGTCTTTCCGACCTAGAACAAAGAAAAATTAACAGTCCCCATTTTTTTTTTTTTCTTATTCTCGATATTATCCTACTTAGTACTGGATCATGTCTAGTTTCGGCAACCATTGTATCTAAAAAGACAAAACATCAGTCTCTACCCAATCTAAGAACGCATCTTCAAATTCTTCTTCTGTTTTTTTTTGAAATCCTTGTAAAAATCGCAAAATCTTGATAATGCATCTACGTGTGGAATAAAATTCCTGACATATTCTAAATCAAAAAATCAAATGCCATTAATCTTATTACCCATCTTAGTATCCTTGATGTCGTGACTTTGGGTAATTCTTTTCTTGGGTTAAATATAAACTCTAATGGTCTATGATCACTTTTAAACAGTATTTTTTCCCAATTAAAAATTGTCGGGCTCTAGTAAAAAAAAAAAGAAAATAGTCAATGCTTCTTTCTCTATATTTGAATAATTAAATTCGGTGTTCGTTAGTCTTCTTGATAAATACATTATCGGATGTCCTTGTGATAATATTCCCAATATCGAATGTTCGCTTGCATCTGTGGTTAACGTAATGTCCTTTTTTATTGATCAAACATTTTCACTACTGGTTTTTTTGCCATAATTCCTTTTAATCTATCAAAAGCCATTGTTGTTTTTTCTGACCAAATAAATTCCAACAATCAATCTTTTTCTTAAATTTGCAAACGGTTCAGTCAAGGCTGTGTATTTTGGTAAAAATATTGCCTAAAAAAAATTCACCAATCCCCAAAAAAACTAAAATGATTCCAATTCTTTTTTATTTGTAGGTGTAGCTAAAAACTTTTAGTATTTTTTCAGTCAAAATCAAACTTGGTCTGGTGATATAAAAAATTCTTTTGAAATGAAATAACCTAAAAAATATTTTAATACAATTGTTTACGCATTTTTCTCATTTATTGTAATTCAAGCATTTCCTAGAAGAAAAATCAAGGCTAGCCCCGTTCAAACGAATCAAGCTCGCCTCTTTCACCCACCTTTCGTTAAAGACTGTCGAATGCAATCGTATTCTATCAGTTCTAATCTTCATCTTGAGCTGATGCTCAAAGAATCGGATTAGATCCTGATGAGAAAGACGATTGCCCCGCAAGACTTCCTCCTTTCGCGTCGTCCAAATTACCATTCGGGCCGTGGCTAGCAACGTCAGAAACACCATTCGTTTCACCCCGGAACAAGGGGGGCACATTGTCACACGCGTATACGCGATCAATGGGCACAAGCTTTTCGGGAACGAGACGAGCCGTCAGCTCGCCGACATGGTCCCATAAAGGGGCGGACCCGGAGGAAATTGTAGAAGGCGTGCGAAGCCGTTTCTTCTAAACCAAAGCCACACCGTTCACAGTCTGCAAATCCGCCAAGCCCCATATGAAAACCTTGTCATTGAGAGAGGATTCAGCCAATTCCAGGTAAGCGAAAACCAATTACTGAGGTAATCCGTGGCGCCCAAGACCAGTAAGAGCGAAACTCATCCCCCGACAAGCCGAGCGTATCACGTAGGAGATCCTTCGCGGGCCCATCCACTAACTCCCGATAGAAGACCTTCCTAGGCCGTGAAATGTCACTGGACCGCGGAATGGCCAACATGGCCGACCGACACTCGCGAAGGAAATACGATTGATCCTGGGTTTGCGACGGCGCTCAACACGCGTGATGGGGGACAGATAGTAAGGCAAGGAACGCGTCCCTAACCATCCCCGCCAGAATCAGATCTCCTCTTGTCAATGCGCGGCGTAGGAAAGCCAACCTAGAGGCACGAAGTTTGGCATTCCCAGCCCCCCCCCCATGACACGGACGTTTAGTGCAGACTCGTCTGTCAACCTGATTCCCGCGCCCCTCCATAAAATGGCGGATAGCGAGCGCTCGAGCGGCTTCCGTGGTCATCACAGAGAGGAAATACGGACAATCGATAAAGAACAAGCGGGAAGATGTATGTAGCACACACCTCCGGCCTGCCCTTCACGGACAACCTCCGTCGACTCAAAATCTGACCGGCAGTACTTCAGACCAATTTTTCTCCAGATGGAGGTCGGGTCCAAACCACACTCCAAAAATGCGGACAGGACCGTCCGTCCAACCGAAGCGGCCTGGAAGATCGACCCCTTCCAGGCACCTAACCGCAAGCCGGACGATTTGTCGCGGTTTATCTTGGCCCCGTCACTTTCACGTACTGTTCAAGCGCCTTCTGTACCGCCTCAATGTCGCTACGTGACGACACGAAAGCAGATACGTCATCGGCGTACGCAGAAACACTGGCTCGAGCTCCTCCAGGAACGGTGATTCCGCGTAGGGCCGGACTGCACGCCTCGTCCCTCAGCCGGCGAAGGAGAGGCTCCAACGCCAAAGCATAAAGTAGGGGCGACAGTGGACAACCCTGACGAACAGACCTAGACAGCACAAAAGCATCCGACAGCTTTCCGTTCACCTGTATCACAGCACTTGGAGAGCGATACAGGAGGCTAATTCAGCGGCAGAAGTTGGGTGCGAATCCGGGGCCTGCAGAACTGTAGAAATGTAGCGATGGTCAACCCTATCAAATGCCTCGGACTGATCCAAATTAATCAGCGCGGCCTCATCGTCGTCTTTTACTCCTTCTATGATCGTGCGGATCAGATGCAGGTTGCTCTGAATTGTTCGGCCCCTCACAGAACAATCTGCTCAGGACTCAACAGAACTTGGCAACTGACTGCAAACGCTCCTGAAGGATCTTGGCCAAAACCTTTAACTCTGTGTTTAGCAGAGTTATGAGCCTGTAATCATCTAGTTTCCCCCCACCACCCTTGCCCTTTTTTTCAACAGAGTGATCACCCCCTGGAAATCCAGTTGGGGATGGGCCCCGACAGAAACAAGTTGTTAAACACCGCAGTCAAAATTGGGACAAAGATGTGCGACAGCCTCAAGTACAATTCATAGGGCAAACCATCCAGACCGGAAGACTTGCCTCTGCCGACCTTCTTCAATGCCCTGTAGACTTCGCCCTCTGTGATCTCTCCCTCGCAGCTAGCCGCTTTAGTCAAAGTCGGCGAAAAACCGAGGAAAGTCAGTTAAATAGCTGATATGCGAAACTCCTGTCGTCACGGAGACCAGGCTCCTTGGTAAACCGGCTCTCGATATGCCGCCGAAATTTCGAATCGAGAATTGCACGCCTGGTAATGTCATTGGCTAAAGTTTATGTGTGTAGGCGTATCGAATAGAATGTTCTTGCTAGGGTAATAGGGTCAACGAGTCTAATTTATTTACAGTATACTGTTATGATTCTTCTGTTATTGTTGTTAATCTCTGAAATTTATAAATTAATTAAACTTTATAATTGTGCAAGTATAGAAATAATTGAATCATTTAAATAATTACAGTCAGTAATTATTGTTTAGTCCACGGCTGATAGAGAGTGTCATGAATGAACTTGTATTTTTATACAGACATACTTGGTAACAATCATGGCAGAATACAAAGAAGAGCATAAACACAAACACTGTCAATTGCACTTTTGTGGAAAAGGTTCTCATTAAGTAGAAGAAATTATGCATTAAATGCAGGACAAGAAAACAAAGTCTATCAGCCTGAACTAATTTTTCAGTTACAAAGAACTAGTGAAATGAAGCAGAACACATGACCACTCAAGTATAAATCAGAATGGGAAGTCAGAGAAAAGATTTCAATTGGAGAATTTAATGTTTATATTCTATGAAAATCGAGGTTGTTAGGCTGATCAAGAGAGATTTCTGAAAGGACCAGGAGAAACTGGAATTAGAAATACAATAGAAAAGTAAAGATAAATACCGTTATGTGTGCGTTAGTGTAAATTGAAGATATGGAAGAAATCGGACAATTATTAAATAAGGAACAAATAAGAAAATCTTTATCAAAGATAGATTAATACAGTTAAAATCTCTCTCTCTCACACACACACACACACTATATATATCTTCACCGGTTGCACTCGAGTTCTATCTCTATTCGTGACTATAAGATATGGAATAATACCAATGGAATGATTACATAAAGAGCAAGTAGGAAAATCCTCATAGATTTAACATGTTTCGCTATTTATTTAGATACACCAGAAGTTTTGGGTAAGAAGATAACGGGGTTTTACATTTCAATTTTTAAAACAAAACGGAATTTAAAAATGTTGAATTTATAAATATTTTCCTACTTTTGGCTTTTATTATATATATATATATATATATTTATATATATATATATATATATGTGTGTGTGTGTGTGTGTGTGTTTGTGTACATAGGTTTTAATGAAACTTGTATAAAAGAGGGATTTCTACAAAGTACAAAATTAAATTACATGACCCAAAAGCCAATATGAAAATTAACATTACAACATTAAAAAAAAAAAACAACCCAAAACCTTGTTTTATGAAAAATAACAGCTAAAATGAAATCCAACATTTACCAAAAAATTAAATAAAAAAACTGCGGTTAAGTTTATATATATATATATATATATATTATATATATATATATATATAAAAATGGTGGTTATTCGGACGAGCTCTTCATTATGATACCTAGACTTTTTTTTTTAAAGATTGCGACATCTATCAGAGAGACGAAATTTAGATTTTTATTATTGCATTATTCCAAAATTTTAACACATGAGCAGGTAGCTATTAAAGTCGACAACTAAGCACAAATGGTTATTAATTAAGGAATTAGTAATTAATGTATAACATTATCCATAAATACATGTACAAGTACGTCATTTTTGATAAATTAAAAAATATCAATAAATACGTAAAAAAATGCATATATTGTCGAAAATTCTTTTCTTTTTTCCACAATATAGCTATTTTTCCTATGTTATAATGCTTATTACCTAAACAATAATACTGAATATTTTTTTAAACATTAAAGTATATTTAATCACATCTCTCTAATAGCTGAGGCGAGCTGTTAATTGGCGTCAAGATTTCATCAATTTACAGTTGAGTTGGATAGATGTAACCGTGAATTATATGCTAACAGTTTCGCTTCTCGCTAATGGAACTCTCTTCCGGCTTCATGTTTTTAATCTGCAAAAAGTTAAATCCGATGTCAATCGCTATCTACTGCTTTCTTGATTACTCTTTTCTCTTCTCGCTCATTATTAATGTTTCTGTTCCTAATTCTTTTACACCCAATAACCACTTGTTTCTTAGTGGTTTTACTGCCTTGTATGGAGTGAAACATATATATATATATATATATATATATATATATATATAAGGTAAAAGACAATAAGAAAACTGTATTATTAGCCGACGCGTTTCGTCCAATGTGGACTTTTTTAAGGCAAAAACGAAATGAATTTATTAAAACAAAGTAACTGTTAACAACAAAACAAAATGTCCTTAGCAACTGGAAGAATCTAGAAAACGCTATTGTATAACTGGTCACCTATTTCGCTTCTGCTCCCAGTATAATGCAGATTCAGAATTCCAGCCTAAATGATGCACCTCCTGGTATTTCTTTAAAAGCCATGTACTTAAAGGACACAGGCGATGATGGCTCTCCACAGATTCCTTTTATAATATCTGTAAATTGTGCATTGCTATTATTATACTTGAGAAAAAAAAATAATCGAGTTATTTTCCGTTGCCTTCCCCACATTTTGAATTCAGAAATGTCATTCTCCTAGACTGGTTGCTAGTCAAGGCTAAAGAGTTCAGTCTATTATTTGACCTATAGCTTGGCTATATTGAAATAAAAAAAATCAGCTATTTTGTTGTCGACGAAAGCTTCGCAACGGACAGAACGACACTTTAAAAGAAAAACCTCGCAGTTACAGCGAATGATTTATTTTATGGAAATATTTCGATCATCCGGAAATAAAATTGACGAACCAAAAGTGTTTCAAACAAATAAGAGTAGCTGAACAAATGGTGATAGCAAATACAAAAAATACCTGCAATAGGATAGATGCAGCACAACTCCATCCTGTCTGGACCTCTCTGCTCCAAAGAAAAGTATGATATGAGAAAAAAAAAATGGCAATTTGTAGAGTAAAAACATTTTTTTCTACGTCTCAACTTGCTCTTATTTTGTAAACGTCATCAACCGTTTTTCTTCTTTTCTTTGATTTCTTAAGCGTTTCTAGTTTCTTTGCACTGTTTTACTCAAATTAAGGAGTGACCAAGACTAGCAACAGCTAGTCGAAATATTTCCATAAAATAAATAATTCATTGGAACTACAAGTTTTTTTTCTTTTAATTATGCAACTATCAACGGTGACAAGCATCCTAACTTTGAGAACGATACTTTCCTCGAAAACTTTTGATGCATATTTTTTTCTGTACAGTGTACCAGCTGAAATATATTTTTAGATTTAAATCTATCTTGTTATTCCTTGGTCTTAAACACACAACGAAACAATGAAGAAATACGACTCAACCCACTGCACAAAGATATGCATCGTTGTATTGTACTTGAAAAAAGACATTCAGATGTATAAATGTGCTACAAACATGTTTGGTCTTGTCATTCAGCAAAATTATTGTCTCTTTGCAATAAAGTATGTTCAACCAACTAAAACTAGCTTATTTCGACTAGAGGGAGCGTCTACCGCTCTAAAAATTGTGTCATAAATTATTCAGCTGTTTTATGAAGAGGAGTTTTTATTTTCAACATTTATCTTCACGTTTTCATTGATATGTCAGAAATAAAATACTAAATTATGAAAAGTGGTACGAACCCACCATGATCAACAAATGTCAAAACGAACTGACATTGAATATAAAGACTCCAGAAATACACTACTGATGTCCTTTGGGTGTCGTAATGGATATAGTTAGTTATTGGATTACTATCATCTAGTGGTCGTGTGTCCAATTCCTGGATCAGGTAGTGAAACACTGGTCCAGCAGGAATAAACAATAACCGGCATCACAGGGACAGAATAGCACAATTATCAACAAATATCCTAAATCAAGCCAAACAATGGACACCTGATGATTGCCAGAGTGTACTCGGCCGAAACGTTGTGTCTATAATAACATCTATATCAACAAAGAGAAGACAAGTTTGAAATAAAAGTAAATTGATATGTCAGGTCTTAAAAATTTCCAGGCAAATAATTATGCACCGAGACCAAACACACTCCGACAGTTAGAAGAATTGATATAAGAAATGATAAATATAAAATTATCATAAAAGATTTTGTCCGTGCTTGTGACAAGGTCTCTTGACAAACAATACTGAAAGAAAGAATTTTGAGCACTGAAAAGAAACCACCATTTAAATCTAAGAAAGTTTTGCTTTTAAAACTTAATATTTGTTAATAAATCGTTTCACTTTGTGTGGGTAGTGTAACGGTTAGCAAGTCCCATAGAGAAATCAGCGAATCGAGATCGAATTCCGCCCGGGTTCGTGACGCTCATTTTCACACAAATACCATTAGTCAAAAGTATGGATCCATCGTTTCTCCACCCAGCTATGGGTTAAATAACAAGACTGACTGGGTTCTCTTATCTAGAAAAAAGAAAACTGTTTTAAAAAACAGGGCTCCTTCAGGTTATCTTACTGTAGATACTATGGTATTAGGTTCGTAACAAATAATCAGTTACCAAGGAATGAAGGAATATAATCTTGATGCCGTCAGAGAAAAGAAAAAAAAGAAAGAAGAAATTCTGTGCTCTGAAATTAAATTACTGTATTATTAAAATTTTTAAAAATTACTTACAGAAATATGGGAAATATTTTGACTGACACCCTGCATTGTTTTGATTATTTGTCCCGCTTCTGTATCGTAGACTTTTAAGTTCCGTCTGCAGCAACTAGTAGTCAGAATCTCTAAAAACAAAGTTTTCAGAGAATTGCTGAGTGAATTACGAAGACGAAACAAACGGATATTTTTTTTTTGTAAACCAATTCAAATTAAATCAACAAAATAAGTTGGGACGAATTTTATTATATGAACAGTCAATCAAGAAGAGCAAGAACTTAGTACACTTAATCTGTTCTGGCTGGATACAGGCGCTGAAACAAAATTTACTAACCCATGTACAACTACGAGGATATATTAAGGAAAGGGTGCTGAAAGTTCTCAGACCAAACAAGAAGTACTTCAAAATAATATGATATTCTTAAAAGTGAAATTTTAACATCTGTCTATATTTCTGAGATAAGGTATTATGCACACTATTTACATTGTTCGGACTATCATCCCCATCTTTGTTACCATATTTATCACTTCAAGTAGTCGAACTGAACCCTTTCAAGGACACATGGCACAGTAGATAAAGGCGTTAGTTAGACCCAGTGACAGGACCTAGAGAGTGTGAGTTCAATACCTGGTTAAGGCGGCGGAGAACTTGGAGCGGGGAATTAACAGGAGATAACTGATAACTGACATCCATTAGACATGGCACGTGGAACTAGAACAGTCTACCCCAGCGAGCAAAATAAAGGGTTCAGTTCGACATTCCAACAACCTGAATAAGGCCGGAGCGTACAACGGCCGAAACGTTGTGATAAATATGACAACAAAGATGAGGATGATAGTCCGAACAATGTAAATAGTGTGAAATTTTAAATATTAAAAAATTCTGATTTTTTGAAGTGGATCAAAAAGGAAGATTTTTAGAACTCCTTGTAAATATATTTATATAGGTCGTATCGTATGAATTGTAGGATTCATGAATACTCAATTTGTTGTGGGAAAATTGAAATAAGAATAAAATAAAGTCATATAATAATAATGAATGATAAAGAAAAAGAAATACATATTCCCAGAATGCTATTAATAAAGGAACCGGAAATTTTATTACCCCACCTGGTTTCGTCTGACGTCCGTCAGGTGGCGTTGTTTAAGTCTATAAAAAGACATACATTTTCTTTCCTCTTCCTCCAAGGTGTAGCACTACGTGGAAAAATGACGTCTCTATGGGGGGTACGTTCATTTCCCCGGTCTGCTGTTGACTGAACTCTTTCAACTTTCTAACATATAACGTTCGCACGTGTCTTCCAAAACCTGCACCTATGAAGTAAATCAATCTTTTCTTTGGCCGTTCCAACGGACATACTCAACTTTGTTTCACTACTGTTGATTATCTCTCCTAATCTCTGTCCTGACAACCATTTACTATAGATTCTTAATACACGATTGTTTTGAATCAATTTCTTCTCTCGTGATCGATTGATGAAGTTTTCGAAAAGCTAATGATTTAAAGATAAAATAGACATTTTTTTTTTACAAACCTTTGCCGTTTTTTATTGTTAGAAAACAACTTGTAGGATGCACTTTTCCTTTGAACACCTTGGTTATCGAGCAAGTTTCCAAGTCCACAATTTTCAGTTTGCAAGATTGGCTCACGGCGGCGATTTGTGTATTGCTTAAGGGAAATGCCATCGCGTTACCATTGATCTAAAAAGAAACAAATTTTGTACACATCAGATATTTTCTCACTTCTATTGATGCACCAATCTATTATTCGTGATAATGGGCTGCTTTCAAAGAGAAAGCAAATATCTTGCTCTTCTTCACCCTCCAAAGTCCAACAGAGTCATTAGTATTACCCGTGATATATGACAGAAAGAAGTACTAGAATGACCCAAAGAGATGAACTCCAAAAAATGAATGAAATATGAAAACATTTTATATATAAAACATGCGTATACAAGCATACGTCGTACAAACATTCCTACACAAGCATACGTCGTACAAACATATAAATTGTCCCAGATAGAAAAAATTAAAGTACATATGAAAAAAGAAAGAAAAAAAGCAAGCAGTACGTGAAGGGGACAAATAATAAGTTCATACTTGTCACTTTCCCAAGAGAGGCACGGTACAACCCATCCATTCATTTTTAAGAATGCACCAGGCGTACGACGTTCTCTGTGGCAAGTCAAGCAACAATTAACTATTCTCAACAAGGGCTTGTTTTCGTGATTCTCAAGAGATCCTTAGCATACCACTAAATTATACTTGTTAAAGGGGAGATAACCGCATTCTGCAGAAGTATTCTAAGTGAAAAAAAATCCAGGTTTCCAAGCAAGTAATTTTTTAAAAGTATACTAAGGTTTTGCAATCTTTCAGCACCGTAGTCTTTTGCGTATTTGTATACCTGTTAAATCTGCAAGGTAAACTCAGTATCTCGATCTATTGATAGTTAACTGTCAACAATTGCGATATAACAATTGCGGAACGCCGATATGTGTAAAGAATGGAGCTGATACGCAGAAAGAATGTACTGCATGAAAAAAAAAAAAAAAAAACGATTTGGGATCGCCACAAGACAATTGGAAAAAAATCAGATTTTACAACCAAGAGAACGAAGACAATTAGTCTATTTTTACTGTGAACAACCCAAAGAAACTTTGACGACGTTATTTTAGTAAATTACATAGTTTCGTGGGACGTCATATTTAAGTCTTAAACTGGAGTTATCATCAATTAATCATTTAAACTTTTCCCAACAATACAGACCTCATTCATTCAGATTCGAGTCGAAATTACTAATTGGCAAGTCTAGGATTCATGAGATTATATCATTTTCTGGCGTATTTCCAGGTAAACAGACATCTGACTGTTCAAAATAGTCACCAACAGCAGATATGTCATCATCATCACTGCGATACTGATTCCCGCTAAGTGTTTTTTTTTCATGTTGAAGAGCAGATGATAATCAAATCTGGAGAATAATGAAGGTGATCAACAAGTTCAAAACCAGAATCACGCACAGCAGCCCTTGAAACCAAGTGTGTTGGAGCATCTTCGGGATGAAACAAAAGCCCTTTCGTCAGCTTTCCTGGGCATTTGGTCTTGATAGCCTTTTGTAACTGCCTCAGCAAACTAGCATAATGCTCTCCATTGATGGTGTTGCCCTTTTGAAGATACTCAATACACACAATGCCTTTTGCATTTCCAAAAACCTGAGACCAACACTTTCCTTGCAGATGAAACTATCTTGTCCTTCTTTGGAGCAGGAGAGGAGGGGTGTTTTCACTGCATGGATTGGATCAAAGTGATAACCCAACTCATAGTTGATTAGGAAACATTCAAGGGAACCAGCTGGATTTGCCTCAAACAACGTCAGAATTTTATCTTGATGTGATCAGCTTTTGATCAGTTGTCAGAAGATGGAGCAACCAGAGAGCAGAAAACTTCGTCATGTCAAGTTCATTGTGCCAAATATTCTCAAATCTCTCACAGTATATGCTAATAGCATTGGCTATTTGATTTATAGTATAAGACCTGTCATCCATCATCATGTGGTAAACACGATGAATGTTTCCCAGTTGCAAGACGTTCAGACCTTGGGTCATCTTCAAGACTCCTTCCCTTCATAAATTTAGCTGTCCACTTTTGCATCGTTGATAAAGCTGGAGCGTCATCCTCTAGTGTAGCAACCATGTCAGTATGAATGTCCTTCGGGGTTAAACTCTTCTTCCGCAGGTACTTGATGCAAAATGTTGTCCATTTTCAAGAGAAATCACTACTAGTTAATTTGGAAGTATGTTTGAACAGTCAGATGTCAGTTTACCTAGAAATAAACAATGCAATTATTAATAAGTGGAGATGAAAATAATGCGTACAAAATTTCACAGCTATAGCATTATTCTTTCGTAGTCAGCCTAAGAACTTTTCTTCCCACCAGTGTATTGGCGGGTGGTGGGTGAGAAGCTTTGTAAACTAAAATTTTTTTCAACACGCTGACACGTGTTGAAATCCTAATAGTATTTTGTATTATTGAAGTTATCGTTAACATTTTTATCAAGACTTTACAAACTTTACGTTTCGTTCAATTTCGCAAGCCAAGAAGTTTCTAGGAAACTTTCCCCGCAGTTTTAGGGTTAAAAGATAATGACAAAATGTACGGATAGTGTAATGGATATCTGCACGGAAAGGGGAATTGGTGAGTCGAGTTCAAATTCCAGGCTGGTCTTCACTTTCGCACTAATGCACTTTGCTTGGAGAATATGAATTTAATCTCCGCTGAGTGAATAAGCCTATTAAACCAATATGAAAAATTAACTGGGGATTAAAAAAATGCTTGAACTTTTTTTCTCTTACCAATTGCAATTCCATGAGGATTTCACAGGTGGTGACGTCATAAACATACCAATAAAAAGGACCAAAACCAATCATAAATAGCAGATAGCGTGGATTTGGTAGAAACTTCACGTCCCTGAAAAATAATAAAAAGGAACCACAATTGTTTGTAAATCTTCCACTATCTTAATAATTAAAAACGAAAAGAAGTATTTAAAAGGAAAGAGAACATTCAGAGAAGAGCGATCTCCTTACGCTAGCAATGATCCCACCGACTAAATATTTAACAATTATCTACACAAAGCCCCCGCCGAAATAGGGAAGTTTCTATGCATGTTACCTATACTTCAGTCACTTAAATATTAAAACAATGAAGGCATCATTGTCAAAAGAGTTAGACGCATGAACAATTAAAGACACGAACACACTTGCGATGGTTACCAGGTTAGTACGATAAAAGCGCCTCTTAATTACAATACGCGACAATTGACAGAAAACGTACACATGTGAAATAGCAACTAAGGAAAATTTTCATGACATCATCCATACTTCGACCAATAATTTTTTAAAAAAATATTGTCACATACAGAAACAAGATTCTATTTGGTAAATACATATAAAAGTTACAAGGTTATCAATGGTAGTACAACTTTTGAAACATCCTGTACAACGAAGGTGAGCGATCTTGTCTCAGAGTTATTCACTAATATGACGAGTTTCATCTTCACTGAATGTTCCGCTATTGTTGCCCTGCGCCATATTTGGTTAACTTAATTTTATGACATTCATTCGATGTGCACATAGTACAGGGTATGGCCAAAATACTTCAACCATAATGGTAAGATCTTAGTGACAATGGTTGTCTTCATCTAGTTAATGTTTTACCATTATTTGAAAGGCATTTCTGCCGCACCCTGTAAAAGGGCGGCTCGCAAAGTGGAACTGGAGAGCGGTGTTCGAATTCCAACCGAATTCGTAACGTTCACTTTTGCACAAATACCATTGGGAAAGGTATAAATATCTCTTCTCACTCCACGTCCCAGCTATGGGTTAAATATTTTGGCAGTTTGGGCTTTTGCAACCGGTCTAAAGATCGTAACTAGAAGAAAAAAAACACGCCTATTCCTCGGCCGTCTGGTCTATGTGTGGAGTATGTATCTACCCATAAAAACGAATGATGACTAAAATTCTTAAGTCATCGGGGTTGTGCAGTCTGCCACAAGCAAAGATATCGTCATATTTTTTCTATAGCCCTTGTTGACTTATTTTAAAAGAATCAGGCTCCCTGCTCTCAGTAAATTTCAGAGTAACCATGGTAACCAGTGTCTCACACATATTTCTGCGCCAAATTAACAGAACATATTGATTTTTAAAGCAGACAGACCTTTCCCCTTGGAAGAATGCAGCTACATTATCTTCCTGCACTCATATTATCAAATTGAGCTTTGCACTGCACTTAGCTAACTTTAATATCTGTCTATATTTCTGAGATGAGGTATTGTAACTTTTTACACTATTTACATTGGTAGGACTGTTGTCTTCATCTCTATTGTCATATCCACAACGTTTCGATCGTTGTACGCTCCGGCCTTCTAGTGATTCGAAATTCCAACGTATATGACCTGAAGAAGGCCGGAGACTACATCGTCTGAAACGTCGTGAATATGACAAAAATGGGGACAATAATTCAAACAATGCAAATAGTGTAAATTAGCTAATATTATTAAATATAATTTTACATTTTAAAAACTCTTACTGGACAGATCCGTGCCTAATTTGTTCAAAACTGACTTTGGTTTCTGGTTCTTGGAACTTTCGGGCGCAGTTCCAAATGCGAAGGTTAGCATCTATCGAAGTGGTGATCATGGTTGTCTGATTGACAATTCCCACGTCAAGCATCCGCAAGCCATTTTGGGAGATGACGGTCATATTTTCTTCCAAATGCAAATCCCACACTTTGACAGTTTCCTCAGCAATGTAATGGATTAATTGTCCATTCGCTGCGATTCGGAAATTTTCGCAGACGACATGTTTATTTCCTGAAAGAAAATAAAACTGGATCGTTGTAGTTTTGTCACAAGAGTTTTTGAAAATTTTGGCACATACGAAGCATAAGTTTGGCACAAGGCCTGCAAATGTGTCACTTACTTAGGCGAATAAATAGAGATGACGAGTTAAATGTCTGAAATTATATGGGATGTCTAGTTGAGAGGTTATCGGGAAATGTTTTCAGTGGGTAACTTCGCGTGCTCAAGAGAAAGACTATGAACAAAAACGGAGTAAACAGTAGTTGAATATTTCTAAAGGTTTTCGAGAATAAAGATGCAAATACGACTTTATGAAAAATATGGCAACTCTCGTCTTATTCTTTGTCGTAAATAGGAACACAAAATATTTACTGGGAGAGAAAGTGTAATTGTAGGGAGTTTAGTTTATTTAGTTATGAGAGAGGAATGGGGCGAGGGAAAAGAATGGAGAGAGAGGAGGAAGTGTGTGCGTATAAGTGAAAGAGAAAAAAGAAAAGAGAGAAAGAGAAATCTAAACCTTCACTTTGTGTGTGTGTATATATATATATATATATATATATATATATATATACATACACACACACACACACACACACACACACACACACACAATTCATTTATCTCTCTTTTCACTTGCTATAACCAGTCACACAATCGGACTGTCACCACAAAATAACAGTTCTTTATGATGGAGTGTATTATGTTACCACAATATACGGATGCAATGTTTTATCCTAAAACACTTCAATTCACTAAGGTTCGAGTGAGTTGGGATAAAGCTCCAAGTATTAATTACCTAATGAGAGTCGAACTCACTATAACAGTAATCGTGTGTGCAAAAGCTTGGAACCCATGAAATTCTTTTCTACATGTCCCTATTTGGTCATATGCCATACTCAACTAAGTTTAGTAAAACACAAGATATACAAACAACCTCGTCGTTGAAATGTGTATTTCCTTCACTGCTGCCCTCTTTTTTTTTTTAATAATTTCTAAGCAGCCTAACTAATCCAATTTAGGTGACTGCTGCAACAAATTGTAAAATTTGTATACGTATTGCCTGTACATCAATCACTTAAAGATTAAAAGAACGTAGTCAACATTTGCACAAAGACAGAATTACGAATAGTTAAAACTATTTGCAGTTGGTTACCAGGATACAGAGGTAGAATTTCAGTATATATTTATTTTGGATGTGCGTTGTGGCCTAATGGATAACGACTCGGAATGAGAAATCGAAGAGTCGAGTTCGAATTCCAGTTACGGTTAGGAAACATTATCATCCAAACGTGTACCACATCTGGAACTTAACTGATTGATCCACTCAATTATTACTTCACCCTGTTTTCGATATTTTGCACGTACAAAATTCTGGCGGTATTGGAAAAAAAAAATCACAAAATTCAACACTTTCTATGTACCGTATTCCTTCAGGACGCAGGTGATCATGGCTCTCTATAATTTCTTGTTCTTTGTAATTCTTAATAAATTGTTTTTTTGTTATCTCTCCTAAACTTGTTCTGTAATTTATGCGTTGTTTTCTTCTGTTCCTCTTGCCTTCAATCCGTCCTATGATCAAATTTTCCAAGCCCTCTTTCCTCATTATCTGTCCTAGAAATTTTCAACTGTCTCTTCCTGATGTTAAGTGTCCTTTTTATTTCCATTTTCTCGAAAACTTCGTCGTTTCTCACATGTTCGGTTCATGTTATTCTCAGTATCTTTCCGTAGAGCCACATTTCTGTTGCTTCAAGTCCCCTCTTCATTTATGAGGTGACTGTCCAGCGTTCACTGCCATATGCGAGGACTGATATTACGTAACATTTCAGGACTCTTGCATCAAGAAACAGAAAAAAAAACAAAGAAAATTTTCTATTTCTTAATGCTTAGCTTTTGGAAGGCATCATTCGCTAATCCAATGTGCTTTCGGATTTCAGTGTCGTATTTCTCGTTCTCTGTTAAAACACTTACCAGATATTTAAATCGCTGCACTTGTTTGATTTTGGTACCTTCGATTTGTAATTTGCATGTGGTGCTATTCCCTTTGTTAGCAACCATGCATTCTGTCTTCTTGCAATTGATGTTTAGTCCTTTCTTCTAGCTTTCTTTCACTATTTCCTGTAGGAATTCTTATACTTTCCTTTCAGCGTCTATCAACACTGCACCATCAGCATATCATGTTAAGATTGTGGCCGGCAATAATTAATCCTGGTAGGACTTCTAATTTTCTCAGAGTCACCTCACGGTATAGATTGAATAAGGTTAAAAAACATCTTTGTCTTACACCACTTTCTATTTTTGTATATCTACTGAACTCATTTTCTATTCGCATGCAGGCGGTTTGCTTCCAGTAAAGGTTCTTGATTATTCTAATATCCTTTCCAAATATGTCAAGGTTACCTAGCAGTTCCAATAGTTCGTTGTACCTTACTTTTTCAAACACTTTTGCATAATCAATCTAAAACAGAGCTACACGTCCTTCTGCATTTGTATTGATATTTCTGATATAATTCTAAGCATAAATATCGCGTTCCTTGACTACTGTCTTTAACGAACCTAAACTGTTCTTACTCTATTTCTGGTCTTTGATTCTGCTGCACTGCGTGCTCTATTCATGAGACATTTTATGTCCTTTTTCAAATATTATTGTGTATTTTCATTATAATTTCATATTTTAAAAGAGTTTAAGAAAATGTTTCAATTTTCATCAATTTAATTTTAGTTGAATAATAAAAAACCGTCAATTTAATTTACATATTTTTGTTCTGTTAATATAAATCTTGTCTATGATTCATATATTTTGGCTCAGATTTTTAGCAAGTGACAATTCATATGGATTCTGTATACATTCCCATTCTCTGTTCAAATGAAAATGTATTTTTTTGCTAATTAAATGGTAAACAAAAAAACAATTTAAAAATTTATTGTTGATTTGTCAAAATTCCAATAAATAAATAGAATTCTCCAAGTTTTTTTTGGATTACTAAAAGCTAAATTGTCTTGGATTTTTCTTGTTTCCCAGACAGTTTAACTGCAAATTTATCTTTTAGTTCTGAAATTTATATATAAAATACATATTAAAATTTAATTTATAATTTCATTTTTTTTATTTATAACAATTTTCTAATTTAAATTGCAATTCTTATATAAAAAATTTTGCCATTTTAAGATTTATTTGTAATTTATTTTGTTTTAACACCATTATTGTAATTTATTTAAAAAAAATTTTCTTTCATTAATATTTTATTAAGATTCTTTGATATTTCAGAATGACATGAGTTTAACTATTAAGAGGTAAAATAGATTTTTATAGATTTAAATTTGATGGAAATATCTGAAGATAAATTTTTGAATAGAATATTAATTAAAAAAACAATCTGTTTCCCTGGTAAAATTTGAAAATATTGGATATCAATTTTTATATTTTTAAATAAGTCTAAAAAATAAATCTCATTCATTCTTCCACTTTTAAGATTATTTGTCATATTGAATACACAGAAAATTAAAAATTATAAAGTTTCTTGTGTTTTAATTATGTAGTGAAATGTTTTAATGTTAATTAAACTTTTTCAACAGACATTCAAAAATCTACTTCTGAAGAATGGAATTTTGAAGACTAATATCAAATTGAAAAATTAAACAATTTTTCATTTAAAAAATCATTTAAATTTTTTTCTTGGATTTGTACCCAATTTCTTAATGACTTTGTTTTCCAGATCTCAAAAAATTACTGATTTTTTTAAAATTTAAATTTTTTTTAATTTTTAAATAAATTAAAAGAATCATATTATTAAAATTCTGAATTCTTTACTTATTTCGTTATATATTTGAAAAAAAAAATTTTTTGCATGAAAAATTTGATTTTCCTCTTTCATTTAAAATAAATGAAATATTTAAAAAAAAATGAAATCACTTTCAGAATTTATTTTTGGAAAAAAAATTCAATTGTCATTCAAAATTATTTTTTTTCTTTTTTATAAACATTAATTTTAATAATGATTTAATAAAACATAAAACATAATTTAGTCTTTATTTTGATCAAGGTATTTAAAATTTCTTCTTTATATTTTTGCTATCTATTTTTAAAAATTGTTTATTAGTTTAAATTATTTTTTTTTTCCATTAATAAATTTTTTATTTCAATTTATCCTTTTATTTCTTTTCTTCATAAAACAATTGTTTTATTCATTTTTAGTTCATAAAATATATATTTAAAAAAATTGTTTGAATGGTACAAATATTAAATTCAATAAGAATTTAATTTTAAAAAAAATAATTTTTTTTTTTATTTTGGAAAATTATACATATTTTTTGATGAATTTGAAAATTTGTAATTGTTTTAAAATGGTTTAAATAAGGTTTGTCTTAAATCTGTTTTAAATGAATGGAAAAAAGATATCAAATTCAGTTATTTTTTTGCCCAATGGAAACTAAATTCATTTTCATTTTTGATGTAATTCAAAATGAACATTTTATATTTGTTTGAACATTCATAAAATGAAATGATGAATATTTTTAAAATCAAATAAAAATTTTTAATATTAAGTTATGAAAATTTTAATGAAAATTAGAAAAACATTTAACACAAAAAAGGTTGACTTTCCAATGTATTTTAACCAGTCAAAAAAATGATATCTGAAATAAAAAAATTAAAATCTAAACTCCAAAAATATTCTAATTTGAAATTTTATTTTTGAAATCAAATTTTAATGTTGAAATGTCTAATTTAAATTTTAATTATATTAAAAAAAAAAAAAATTATAAATTAGATGTCATTTTAAATAAAATAATTATTTTTTCCCTAGAAAATTATAATTTAAATCCATCAGTATAAAAAAAAAAATTGAATTTGATATTTTTGAATTTCATTTAAAATTTTTGTAAAAAAGGTAAATTAAACCATTTAATAAGTATATTTGTATATAAATCCCAATATTATATAATCAATAGTTAATTATATATTTTTGTTATAACAATAAAATATTTTAAATATATGAAAAGTGCTCACAAAATAATAAATATATTTGATAAAAAAAAAAAATTATTCATATAACTTTGAATTTTAAAAAAAAAAAAATAAAGAAAAAAATTGAAATTTAGAGTAAAATTAAATGATTTCATTAAGATTTTTATCTCAAAACTATACAATAAAAAAAATTTAAAAAGAAAATCAAATATTTTTAAAAAAAATTTAATTTTAAAAAAATTCATCAATAATTTTTGAAAATGACTTAAAATTTAAAAAAGATTAAAAAATAATTTTGTTTAAAACAATATAAATATCAAAAAGAGCCATATTTTTTACCGCATTGTATTTTTATACTAATAAATATTATTTTTGTTTTTGCAATTGTTTAAAAGTATCATTTTTTTAAGTTTCAACTTCAAATTTTTTTGTTTTTTTTTTTTTTCTTGGTTTTTTACAGTTTAACTAAAAAATAAAAAATAAAAATGGTTATTTATAAAACATCCAATAAAATTTAAATATTTTCTTCATTTTTTTTTAACAAATTTGTAATTTATTATTCTTTAATTAAAAAATTTTTTTTTATTTAAATGATTAGCAAATAAAATTTTTTTCAATATTAAAAAAAAAAAAAAATGAGAAATTTCATTTTTATAAAAAATTTTTAATAAATAAAAAAATGAAACATTTTTAAACCCATTTCGACCAAACATTTTTAATTTTTGTTCTTTGATAATTAGAAAATTTAATCATTTGAATATATTAATAATCATTCCCTTTTATATGAATTACATGAATGGATTAAAATGAAATTAAAATTTTATATTTTTTTATAAATGTTTTTTGTATAAATAAATAACCTATAATATAATAAATTTTGTTGACAAATGTCATTATAGAAAAAATTATAAATATAGAAAGTCATTTTTTTTTTGAAAAAAAAAATTTAATAAAAATTTTTGATTCAATTTTTTTTTTTATTTCCGGAATGCATTGAAATTTTATCAAATTTAAAAAATAATTTGTAAAATTTAATCAAAAAAATATTTTTTAATATTCAAATAAAAAAAATCTTTATAAAAGATTCAATAAACTTTTTATTTGATAAAAAAAACAATTTGGTGGATGATTTTTAATGATTCTTTTTTTATATTTTTTAAATTGGAAAATTTTTAATTAAAATTAAAGAGAAAAATAAAAAAAGTACTGAAAAATGTTAAAAAAAAAAAAAATTCATTTTATTAAACATTTGAAATATATATATTTAAAAATAATTTTAATATATTCAATGACATTTTTAAAAATTATGAAAAGAAAATATGTAAACAAAAAATATTTCTTGTTAATGATTCAAATATTCTCACAAATTGAATTTTTTTGAAAAAAATTTTTGATTACCGTTATTAAATATATTTTGAAATGAAATTTTTTAAATGATTAATATAAAAATTTCAAAATTGTATAATTGATTTCTTTTAAAAATTTTAAAAAATTTAAATAAGTGAAATTTATCTTTATTTTTTTTATTTTTACTGTTTTCATGGTCAAACTTAAATTTATAAATGATTAATGATAAATCTAATTTAATTTTTCATGCTAATAATAAAATATAACATTTTTTTAAATTTTTTTTGAATCAATTAAAAATTTAAAAAAATTTTTTTAAAATGGATTATTATAACCAAAATAAAAAAAAATGAAAATTGATTTTAATAGGTTATTATGACAAATCTTGTGTTTTAAAATATATACAATTTATATATATATATAATGAAATATATATATATATAATAATATATATTAAATAAAATAAAACGTTATACTAAATTACGCAAGAATGAAAATAACACTGACATCTCATTTTAACAGATATATTTACCAAAATTACACAAAATATCTTGAAATACTAAAGAGTAAATTTATTCAATAAAATCGCCATTGGCTTCAACCACGGCCTCCAGACGACATCGGAATCTCCTGCAACTCTTCTGGACGATCTCCTTGTTTAAGTTGGTGAATGCTGCCATAATCCTTGCCTTCAGTTCATCTTTGGTGTTACAAGGAGTTCTGTTGGTCTCTCGCTCAGCTACGCCCCACACATAATAATCAAGGAGGTTGCAGTCTGGTACGTTAAGTGGCCAGATGTAAAGGGGTGATGTGGTCACAGAAATTGTCTGACAGCCATGACTGGGTTCTCCTGCTTGTGTGGCATGGTGCAGAGTCCTGTTGCCAGACATAGGGTCTTCCAGCAGCCACCCTCTTGACCCAGGGCAGCACTACCTCCTCAAGGCACTTGATGTAGGCCTCCGTGTTGAGTCTGAGGCCCTCACCAACAAATTCATGGAGTTCATTTCTTATCAGAACAATCACTAGTGATCACTCCAAACTGCCATACCTTCGTAATCACCATTAGACTCATCCAACTCTTTCCAAATCCTCTGCACTGTCCTCAGATTGACACCCAAACACTCTGAAATGTTTGTATTGGAGCTTTCCCAGCATGAATGCCAAGCAGTACAGCATGCCGTTTCCAAATTTCTGGCGGAGTGAATTGAGTCATGGTGCTCTTTTTTCTCACAGACGGTGCCCAACTGACACTAATATACTGTGCAGTCGACAAAATCAAAAACAAACAACGCATATGCGCAAAATTAAAAATATAAAATGGCGACAATTTACCCATCGCACCCTGTATATTTTTTTATATATTTATAAAATATATGGATATATTTATTATATATAATATATAAATCAAACTAAAAAATACCTGTAAATTTTATTCTAATGATTTATAATTTTTCATTTATTAAATATTTTGTTAATGATTGGATATATCAATGGATTAGAATATTTAATAAAAAAATAATTTCTGTATTTTTTTTCAGAAAAAATTCAATTTTTGCATGTAAATATTTAAAAAATTTAACAAAAATATTGCATCTTACAATCAAATTTATTTCAAAAATTTATTTAAAGATAAAAATATAATTTTTATATTGTTGCAGATTAAAATTGATTTTTAAACAAAAATTATTTAAAATATATTCTGTATAATTTATTTAATTTTTTTATATTTTTCTTTATATATATATATATATAAATATATATCCATTATTTATTTAAATCATTCATATAAATATATTTCTTCTTTATTTATAATTTTACTTTAAAATCTTTCTTTTTTTTTCAATCTTTCTTATAAAAAATTTATAAATTTATATAAATAAATTTATATTTACAATATATAAATAAAATAAATTTAATATATATATTATTGATATGAATTAAATTGATTATTATTATATTTTCATGCCTTTTCAAATTATATAAGAAACAATTTGAATATCAAGTTTTTTTTTATTATTAAATTTTTTTTAAATAAACAATATTGTTAAATAATTAAATTTCAAAATATATTTGAAAAAAATTATTTCAATTGGGATGTTATCCCCAAAATTTTAAAATTTTGTCATATATTTTAATAAAAAAATAAATAAATTTTGATTATTAATATTCCATTAAAAATTATTATATTGTTTAAAAGGAAAAATAAATAAATTTTATTTTTTTAATCAAAGTGAAAATAATTATTTTTTTTTTTTTTTTTTTAAATATCATGTCTTTCAAATCATTAACATTAAATTGTGAAATTTTTCAATTTTTATAAAACTATTTTTAAAAAATGTAGCATTTAATGCTTTTTAATTTCTGTCCTCATTAAAAAACCTGAAAAATTTAAAAATTTTTGATTTTAATTTTTTAATTGAAATTAATTTATTTAAATGATTTCAAAAATTTAAAAGGTTTTTATTTTTTTTAAAAATCATTTCTTTTATTTATTTATATAAATCATTATATATATATTTAAATATTATTTTTATATATATAAATAAAAAATAAATTTTTTTGTATATATAAAATATTTATATATAAATCTAATATTGGAACAATTTTTTTTTCTTTAAATAAAAAAAAAAAAAAATTTTGTATTTTTATTTGTATTTTTAAAAAAAATTTTCAAAAACAAAAATATTGATCATTTTTTTGTGAAAATTTGATTTACCTTTTCCATATAAAAAATATCTTTGTGAATCTTAAATAAATATTTCATTATTTTGAAAATTTTACAAAATAATATTTTATTTAAAAAAATGTTAATTTTATATTTTCCATTTTTTTGATATTTCATTTTTTGTTATTTTTCATTCCATCTTTTTGGTTTTGAATATTTTCATTTTAATTAAGTTAATTTTTATTTATTTTTTTTATTGTTTTATTAAAATTTTTATTCTATCAAAAATTTCAAAAATATTTTAATAAATTTTCAGGACTAAAAAAAATTTAATTTTATTTTTTTTTTAATGGTATTTTAATTTTTGATTTCCAAATTTTTTTTTGAAAAAATTTTCTTTAGAATGTCTATTGTTAAAAATATATTTCTATATTTTTGTAAAGAATTGAATCTTTCATTGTTTGAATTCAAATTTTTTTAAAATGATTTAAAATGATGGATTTTTTAAATTATTAATATTTAAAATTTTTCGAATTTTATTTTTAAAATTTTTTTAACATTTAAAACTTTGAAAATTAAATAAAAATTTTTTTAAATTTTTTTTTTCATTAAAAAATTTTTTTCACTGTGAATTTTTTTGTTTTTTTATTTTGTTTTTTTAAATCTATTATTCGATTTTGATGTTTTTTTTTTGAAAAATCAGTTTCTTTTGATAAAATTCAAAAAAGGAATTATTTTAATATAATTTAAATTTTATTATTTCATATTTTTTTTTTCAAAAAATAAATTTATATATATATATAAAATATGAAATATATTTATATATATTTTAAATTAAATTTTTTATATTCCTTTATTTTATGCAACATTGATAAAAAATTTTGTTATTGATTTAAACTTAGAATGTCTAAAAAATTAAATATTAAATTTAAAAAATTTTATTTATTATATATATTTTTTTTATTGTATATATTAATCTTTCAAAATTATGAAAAAATCTAAATTAATGGTTTCTTATTTTGAAATAAATTTTTAATTTCTTTTTTAGAATTTCAAAATTATTTTTTTATTCAAAAATTTCTTTTTAAATTGAAAAAAAAAATTATTTTTTTATCAAATAAATTCTTTTCATTTATGATTTTAATAAATTTTTATGGTTTATTTTGTTTATTTGGAAAAAAATAAAGTTTAAAACTATGAAAAATTCTATTTCGATTTCTCGTTAATTATTTTTAAAATTTATTTTTAAAGTTAATTTTTCTATTTTCAAATATATAAATAATTTAAATGTTTTAATATATATATTTTTTTATTTTTCTTTGAAAATTTTTTTTTATTTTCATTTTAAAATATTTGCCCTGAATTTTTTTAAAAAAAAATCTATAAAAAAAATAAATAAATTAATTATTAATAAAAACCCCCATTTAGATAACGACATTTTTTCTAAAAAGTCAAATTTATTTCAAAATTTCAATTATTTTTTCTAAATTTTTTTTTAACATTTTTCATATTTTTTCAATAAATATCATTTTCATAAAAAATTGTTATTAAATCTTTTTTTATAAATATTATTTTATTAATTTAAATAATATTTAAAATCTCAAATTTTGCTGACCCATTTCTGATAAAATGATTTATCTTTTAATTTGTCCTAAAATTCAAGAATGTTATATCAAATAAATACGTTGATGTTAAAAATCATGAAAATTTTGTTTTGATTGATTTACCTTAATAAATATAGATTTTTAAAATAAATATATTTCCTATGTATTTAAATGAAAAAATAAAAAAAAAGCATATTAAAATAAAAAATTAAAAAAAAATTTTTCTCAATCCTGAAACATTCTTTTTTTTCAAGAAAAATGTAATTTAAACTTATTTTTGAAAATATTAAAATAAAAAAATCAATTACGAAAGATTAATAAAAGCATTTATTTCAATTTGACAAACAAAAAAAATTCATTTGATTTAAAAAATAAAGAAAAAAAGAAAAATTTTGAAATAAATTTTTAATTTATTGAAATATTTTTTAAAATATTTTTCTAATTTTTATAAATTAATTCATCTGAAAGATCTGAATTTATAATTTCCATAAAAATTTGAATAGAACTATTTTATTAAAGAAAAATGCATAATGTTATATATTTTTCTTTCAATATAAAATAAAGTTAAAATGCTTTATTTTTTTTGTTAAATGTATTATTTGTAAATAAACCTTTTTTTCATTTATTTATGTAATATAAAATTTTCAATTTTATTTTTAAAAATTATGCAAAAAGTGAAAAATGGACCTTTTTTAATTTTTTTGTTTTATGCATTAAAAGACATAAAATGTTTTTAATAATTTTTTATTTTTTGAGAAAATTATTTCATTGTTATTTAAAATTTGATATGACAAAACAGTTTTTTCAATATGAAAAAATAAAAGTCAAATTGGAATTTTAATTATCAAATGATAATCGACAAGTTAAAAAATTTTTTTATTTTTATTATTCAAAATTTTTATTATTATTCAATCTATATTTCTATTAAAAAAAAATTGTTTTTTGTTGATAAAATTTTAAAAAATTAAAAAACCATTTATAAAAGAACAGAAAGTCAAAAAAATGTTTTTTTGTTTTTTTTTATTTTTTTAAAAATCCAATATAAAAACTGGTATTTATGCAATTAATCTTTTTGGTTTACTAAACCAATAATTAAATGTTTTAAATATTCATTTTAATTCCAAATATATTATAAAAATTTGTATGAAAAAATAAATAAAAGTCAAATATATCATACTAATAATTGATCATAAAACTTAATACAAATATATAAAAATTAAATTTAAATCATAAATGTTATATTTTCATATAAATATATATATATATTAAACCAAATAATATTTTTTATATTTTTACCTTTCATATATATTATAATATATAATTTGGGAAAAATTTTGAAAAACGGTTTACCTATATATATATGTGGAAAGATATATAACGGAAAATTATATAATAACGCCAATTATTGAGGAAATGTCATTTTTAATTTGTCTATTCAATTTCCGAGTTTTTAAAATGAATTATTATATTCCTAAATATAAAATACCCTATTTATATCCTCTTCTTCTATATATATGGGTAAAATAGCAGGACAGACTGGGTTCTATAGCCTTGGATGGCAACTGGTCTAGGAGAAGGACAACTCTGAATTCAAAACCTGCGGAGGGTCGTTTGGGAACCTTGTGGCATTCATCAACATGCACCAGGTCTCTGTATTCGTCCCTTCAAAAGTGTGGATGGTCGCAAAATGTTATTGGTTTTTGAAAAGTTTTAAATCCAAGAACGCTCATAAATATTCATCAGGTTAACCGAAAAGACATAAACAAGCTATATGGACGAGACACATAAATGATTATCAAAAACGAAAATATTTAATATGTTCTTGAAAAAACAAAAATTTGTATTTAAAATAAAAAAAAAATATATATTTTTAAATTGTTTTAGTTTGGGATTAATTTAGGTGTTATATACATTTTATATAACACGAGGTTATGAATTTAACACTTTTCTTTTATTTTCATTTTTATAATCATGTATGTTGGTTTTGGAAAGCAGTAACTCTTTCAGGAATGGACATATTGGAAAAATCTGAGACGCATCTTTTCCAATATCTTCATTCCTCAAAAAGAATTTCAAGAACATCACTTATTCACTTTCGTTTATTAGACTAAATGCGGCAGAAATTTCTATAAGCGAAAGTTAGTGTGTGCGTGTGTGTGCCTATATACACGTGCACTTTAGTGCATTATACTACGGTGAGTGCTGAAGAGTTCTCAGGACCGAATCACAATATGACTAAACAAGAAAAATGTTTTTTTTTTATTCCTTTGAACATTTCAGCAATCCTTCGTATAGTCGCTCTTTCACCAGAGCACCTTTTCATTGTACACGTGATTTTCGGACTTCTACACAAAATATACATAAAATACACTTCAGGTATCACCATCTTTTTCGTTTCTTCATTTCTAGTGTATCGTGTTGATTGTAACTGATAACTCTCTCTCTCTCTCATTATTTAGTTAGCTTCATTAACGTATTAAAAAGCAAATTTTTCACGAATCATAGCTCTGAAGAAGCCCGCTCGTAAAGGGGTGTTTTGGACGCGAAACAATTTTATTTACATGCGGATTATTATCTTTGATGGTGTTATAACAATGTTTCGGCTGTTGTGCACTCCAGCCTTCATTATGTGTAATCGATCCGGCTGAGATACAGGGAATTTCGAACTGGACACTTTATTTAATCCACGGATGTAAACTCCTCTCGTTCCACTGCCTTAGATTAAATTAAAGGTTGAGTTCAGTTCAGAATTCGTTGTAGGTTACCCATATAGATATAAACCTGATGAAGGTTGGATGGGATAACGGCCGAAACGTGATAACAACAACAATAAGGACAATAGTCCGCATGTAAATCATGTAAATAATACAAAAATCTCATCCTATAAATTAAGGAAAAAAAACTAATTATGACACATATCATGTGGACGCTTTTCAGAACGTATTAACATCCTTGGTCCGCTTTCCAAGAACTGTTTCGATATCATTTCCTTTCTGCATTCTACATTATTTTATTATCTTGTTTCTCCTTTCTAAGTGACTTTTATCGTATCTTTTTTTTTACATCTTCATTTTCAATTTTATCGCTTTCTCCTTTAATGAGCCAACACAGCATAACAGTCTTCAGAGTCATTCATGCCAAGGTTTTATACAAACTGAGAGAAGTTTAATAGCGACAAGGAAAATATTTATTTACAGGTACGTCTGGTAATCTTCCAATGTCTTACTGTGATGATAAGTTCTGGTAGTTCATAACCTGGGAGCATATTAGGATGGAGAAGAGCCTCGGTTATGGTGAGTATTGCTTCGTTTTTTCTGAAAAGTCTCAAACTCACAGTTGTAATCGTCATGACCATCCCTTTAAAAAACAAAATATTAGTTGTCTACCAATGTAATAAAATTAAATATTTTAGGAAAATTTAATGATATTATTTTTGCCTTCCATTAATGATTATTCTGTCTGGGCTAAAACCTAGATAAGACTGTTGATTACTGTCGTTTTCAAAGCATAAATACTAGAATTTAAACTGTTTGAATATAACTGCTACATTTAAGAATATCTTTAATAAAGTAATACTCAAAAACTAGTCTCAAACATTTGGGAAAAAATCCATAAACTCATATTTTATTCATTCTCAAAATCTTTGTTGAATGTTTGCGGGGACACATCAGGAATAATAAGCTTCCCCAATGGAATACTCACAGGAAATACCAGAAGGTGCATATTTTACAATCCGCATTTCTAATGTTCCTGAGGAGGTTGTATACATAAATGGCAGAACATGGATTGGAAGACCGCTAAAAATTTATTAAAGCTACAAAAGGATGAGAAGTTTAGATGAATAAATTAAAATTTGGCACCTTTTCGTCACGTAAAAGAAATTCTAAAAAATTCAGAGATAAAAAAAAACAAAACAAAACAAACTATAAATTAGCTTTGTTTAAATATCCGTACGTTTATAAAAATCTAAGTATATGCTGAAAACTTACCTATACTTGTTAGGATTTTTTACTCATTTCACCTCAGACAAAACAATAAAGCCACTGAGATATATTGGGTTATTTATATATATATTAATAGAAGGAAACAGTAATAAGATTAAAATATTAAGAAAAATGTCTAACGATTACCATCACATTTTAAATTTTGAAATCAAAAGCATTTGAAAGCATAAAGCAAAAGAGAGTTTCCACAAGCAGAATTGTCAGAAGAAACTGTTATTTAGGACTTAGGGTGGCATCTAGTTCCAATCAACTCAAAATGATGAGAAATTGCTGCCGATCTAACACTTTTAAATTCATAGAGTTAAAATACCAAAATGAAAGTTCACTATGAATGTATTTATATTAAAAAAGGGTATAGGAAGCTATATAATGGCAGTGAGAACCCTATATTGGAGATCCCAAGTCAAGAATAATAATTATTGCAGATTGTTTTGATTTTATCAATAATCTCTAAATATATATCTATCAATCTCTTTTAAGAGCAGATGTCTATCTCTAATATTCAATGTAAGAACGAATGATAGACTTATAAATATAAAAAATAAATTCTGATAAAAAACATGTTTGCATCAAACAGTGAACCAACTTTTTAATAAACAGCAGACTTAACAATTGATTCAATATAATCATTCCACTTCATGTCAAGGTTTGTTAAAATAATGAAGAGACAATTAGTCAAATCAATCTCTGGCGGTTAGCATTAGCCGGTGCTGACGGAAGGTCAAAACCTTATCTTGACTATTAAAACGGAGCATTTTCAGTTTTGGAGGCGTTAAAATTAATAATGTTTAGCCAGTTTTAACGTTTCCATGTAGATCATATTTTTCTCTAAAAAACCAATTTGTGTATATCGAAAAAAGACTTACTCAGAAGTTCGATGAAAAAAAAAAAAATAGTCAAAAATCAAACATGGAAGGCCAAAATTAATACAAAAGATCTTAGCGAGTTTTTGTCATTCAAGAATTCTTTCATTTTCGCTTTCGATAACAAATATGATTCAGTTAAAAAAAAGCCCAGAAATACCCTAACCTTTAAATTGGCAGAAGACCAATATGGTGAACCAATTGTCAAATTCATTCGAGAGCATTTAATGTTTTTCAACCCAAAATTCAATATTTTTATCTAAAACAAAAATTTCAAATAACCGTTCTCATCAACAGTTGGAACTTACATGAAATTCACAAATGAAGATTTATTCTTATTTGAAAGAAAACCATGCGAGATGAGATGCTTAACCAGTCCGGAGTTGATTAGAACATCTAGAGATTGCCAAAAAAGAGAAGACTACTAGGCCGATAAAATGATCAGAGGGTTCAGCCAAGTTCTTAAAAACAGGAACTACAGAAGATGGTTTTATAAACAAAAGAAGAAACAGTAAAAAATTCCCAGAAAATTATTTTACAGTTTAAAGAGAACAGGAGCCAGTTCGAGAGCACATTTCTTAAGGACGATTGCTTAACAAGTTTTTATTTCTTAAAACATTAACATATCGTTAAAACAATTTTCATTTCATATAGAATGTTTAGGACTCGAACGTCAAAGAAATGAGAAAACACGAAAAAAACATCAATCAAAATAGTAACACGCTGTCGGCAGACCTGTTTAACGCAAAAATGTTAGAACATCTATTAAAAATGTCCATTGAAATGCTAACAGTAAAGATGAGAAGAGCAATTTAAATAAATGGCGGAACACGGAAAACCTCTTCATACCTGACGGAAGCAGCTTTCATTTTGGTCAGTATGAATTCATGGTTGAACAGCACCTCTTCCTTGAGCCTCTTCAACATCTTGGCTTTTATGAGGAGGTAAGGCAAGTTGTTTAACTTTCGTAAATTGGGAGCATTGTCAAATTTGATTGGCTGTCGAGTCACCAGGCGATCACATTCACCGGATTTTCCATGTTTGTCGACAAACGGTTTTGGAATACCTGAATATAATTAAATACGGAATAGAAATTATTGAAACAAGACGAAAAATACCGTATATAAGTCGACTTCACGTATAGTCGACACCTTACTTTTTTGCATGAATTTTAAGCCTCTAGAAAAATGAGCTGTGTACCCAGTCACTGAAAATGCATGATTTTTAACCTCTTCAAAACGTGTGTATATTTCGGCCCCCTATTTTTTGCATAATATCTGTTAATAAAAAATTGTAGTATACTCTAGTATATACGGTAAACATAACTTTATAGTAGAATGCACATTTTAGATTACAAAACCTAGATGATGTTTGTCGAGGGAAATTTTTACTCTCAAGTCGATATCCTGCAAAAAAATAAGTTGCCGATGCCATATCTATCACTGTAGACACCATTACGAATTCCACAGTTCTCCTACATCATCTAGAAAATGCTGCCAATGATGTTGAACCATGTCAATGCCCCTAAAACTGAATTCATAGACATCAACCAACAAATCTCAATACAAACTGTCTTAGCTGAATTAACAAAATCTGTCGAAACATTTACATACCTAGGAAGCGAAATAAATTCTACTGAAAAGGTTGTGAAAATTCGCAGAGCTAAAGCCTTGACCGCATTGAATAAAATCGATGTAATCTGAAAATCTGATCTAGCAGACAACCTCAAGCAGAGATTCTTTTGCGTCACTGTAGAGGCGGTGATAATGTATGGTGCCACAGCCTGGACATTAACTAAAATCCCTAGAGTCTAAGCCTAATGGAACTTACACTCGGCTGGTGAGAGCTATACTTAGCATCTCTTGGAGACAACGTCCAACTAAATCACAGCTCCATGGACCCATCCTTGATATTTCTACAATCTTACGCGAACGCAGAGTGCATTTTGCAGGACACTGCTGGCGAGCAAAAGAAGAACTTGCGAGTGATCTACTGCTCCGGACACCTAAACATGGCGTAAGTCGGTCTGGTCGCCCAGCGAGATGCCTAATGTGACATTCGACCTTGATGCAGTACCTTAATGTTTGGTAGGATAGACTCATGAATGTCTGAGATAGCTCGATCGAATAAAAAAAATAAGATCACAAAGAATGTTATAACGCTGAGTGGCTTCCCTCCTGTTCGTTAAATATTTTATGGGGATTTCTGGAATATACTACGTCAGATTTATAGCTACCAAAAAAAAAAAAAAAAAAAAAAAAAGAAAAAGGTTGTTCTAATGCGATTTCATTTTTACGGCAATGTAGTCTTCTTACCTTAATGTTAGCAGCCAACTACTGATATCTTAAAAAACCAACAACAAAAAACAAACTCGTCCCAGAGTGATAACAATAAGCGGTTTCATTTCTCTCACATACATACAAAAATGTTATTCTTACATTAATACAAATCTTCAACTGAGAAAAAGTTTAAGAGACTTCCCTCATTATCATGACGAGACTAGTTACGTCGAAAGATATGGGAATCCAAGTCAAAAGCACAATCATTTTCTTATTATTCGCATGCTAGTAAAATCCAGATTGTACGAGTGACGCTCTGAAATGGTTGCTTCCTATTTTATTTCCACGAAAAATATAACAGATAACGGGGAGTTCAACAACACCGTTGAATAGAGCAAATTTTCAGTTACAAAACACTTTTTCCAGACAGTCACCAGAATTGCTTATGTATTTTTATTATCACTATTAATAGTTTCTTTATTTGTTGATGGTGATCAATAACCTTCATTTTCGTAGTTTCACAGCTGCGAAAAGCTGCCTGGAACATGGTTTGTCAGACACATAGCTATCGTCACTGGTAAAACGCAATTCCCGCCCCCAAAGTGCTGTCACATCTGCAGTTTGATCTCTGTAACCACCGAGCAAACGAAGATAAACGTTAATGGTGCAGTTTTTCCGCATAGAGAAATTCAATGATACACATTCGTTTCGTGTGCATTTTTGTGTCAAACGTCATTTTGCCAAACTGCTGCTCAACTGCTTTCTGTAGCAAGGAAGAAGAAATTACAAGTTATTAGCAGTTCACCCTCGACTGTCATAGCACCAACAATTTGCCTCTGCGGTTCATAGACCAAAACAATAAAATAAGACACATTACTTTGGAAACGACCGTCGTATTTAAAAATAATCTCGCAACTTACCATTGGCCCACTTGCTGCTGAAATAGTCCACAAGTCCAGAGTAGAGCGATTCATTGGTGACTGGATTTGAACAGTAGATCTCTGTGGCTGTTTCGATGAATTGGCGATGATACCAATAGATGACTTGAATCCCATCAGATCCACGATTCACTAGACAACATAACGTCAATAACAAAATAAATTAATGGGACGTTTCCGGATAAACTTAGGATACTTATTCTTGTTGTCACTTGCTAAATTAAAAGTAACTATACTGTGCTATTATTTCATTTTGTCCCTCTAGACTAGTCCGCTATACCATGACGATTGTCAATATTGCACGATCACGATTCCCATAACCCCTGAAAGTCGTACGGGCAGTTGACGTACTGTAGCCGTAGAAGCAGTGGTGTATCTTTGACAAAATGTAGCCGGACGGAGCTCAACACTCTCCAGGCTGGTTTGAATTTAGAGTTTTCCTTCTCCTAGACTGGTTGACAACCAAGGGTAGCAGACCCAGTCTGTCTTGTTATTTACCCATAACTAGTGGGGTGAAGAAGAGGTGGATTCATAGATTTCCCAAGGGAATTTGTTCGTAAGTAAATATAACGAATTCAACTGGAATTTGAACTCTGCTTTCGGACTTCTCATTCCGATCCGCTATTACACATCCGCGCATCCGTAGTAATAATTAACATTTGACTTATTGTTTTTACGGCTTAACTCTTTGTAGGTTATTTAAAGCCGGAAATATTTTTAGATTTTAAGAATTTTGGGGTGGTAATTATGATTTTACCAATACAAGTTTTACTAATTAATCCATAGCTGGTGGGGAGAAGAGGTGGATTAATACCGTTCACCAAGTGTATTTTACTGTTAAGAGAATGTAGCGAACCCGGAAAAATCGGGGCTCTGAATTCCAATTCAGAGCCGTTATCCATTACACCAGCCATGCATTCCCAAGCGGTCACCCATCTAAATACTGACCAGGCGCGACGTTGCTTAATTTTGGTGATCGGACAAGAGCAAAGTAACTTTCACTGAAAGTAAATCTGCAAAAGACTTTTTTCTCCATCAGACATATTTTCACCAGACCACATAATATGGGCGCTTTTCATCTTTGGTTCATTGCTTTCCAAACATTGTCAGTGTATCTTGTCTTTTCCATAATTAACCTAAAATTGTAATATAGTTTAAA